>JASSUY010015477.1:0-13789 GCA_032466535.1 Forpus xanthops | reverse complement strand
GACCGACATCATGGACTGAATGGACTCAGCAGCTTTATAGGGATTGGTCCATGCACTGAGGGATGATCTCTCTCCCTTTGTGTGTGCATATGTATATATATATATACATGTGATGGTATATTAAAAATGTGGGATCTGAACATGACGTGAATGGTATGGAATAAGGGTTGGATAATGTCATGGGTTCAGCAGCAGCAGTCATTTTTCTTTAAGTAGTAGCTGGTGTACTTTAGTAACTAAACTGTTCTTATCTCAACCTGTGGGAGTTACATTCTTTCGATTCTCCTTCCTATTTCCCCGGGACTGGGAAAGAAAGAGGGGGGAGTGAGCAGAACTGTTTGAGGGGCCTCAAACCATGACATATGTACAGGTATATTTGCTCAGAATCCATTTTGCCTGTTAGTCCTGCTCTTTTCTGAATGATTTTTTTAGTATTTCCTCAGATTCTGCAGATAGCATATCAATATCTGCCACCAAACAGATGTAACATCAACACTTGACAGAACTGTTAATCATTAAAAACACTCTCTATATGAAGATTTTTCTCTCTAGGCTGAAATAAGAATGCGTTATTGGCAAGTTCTGACTGGAACATATTTTTTTTGTGATCACCTGAATGAAATTAAGGTGTAAGTGAGGACAAATACTACAATCAGTCAATTTGTTTACTATGAAAAGATAAGAAGATGATTATTATAAAAAAGATAGTGTCAGGAGAGATCAGAAAAAATGGACAGAAATTAAGCAAGAATTTAGAGTGCAGAAAGATAGTCACCACTATGGATCCAGTAGCTTCCTGAGGGTCCACAGTCATTGTCTTCAGTGGTGGGTGTCCGCCAGGGTCTGCAGTGGTCATCGGACCTGGATGGCCATCATGGCAGTCACCTTTATCCCTTTTTATTATGTGTTGGACGAGTGTCTCTGTTCTTAATGTCACATGTTGCTGATTTCAGTTGACTCTCACAGTTACGTATGTATTCTTACTAAAGCATATCCAGAAGGGCATGAACATTATTCCTGAAGTAAATCATATTAACAGATGTCTTGGCATGTTTAGTATTGGTAAACAATATATGATTCTTGTCTAGAGGCTGTTTAGGTGAGGGAAAAATTATAATTAATATTCTAATAAATAGTAATATATCTATTAAATAGTAATATATTTTTAGCATTTCTGTAACAGAGTCCTGACAGCCAGCTCCACATTCATATAAATTATGTGAGGTTGTAATTGAAAATTTTTGTGAGGAATGGTATAAATCTGTTTTTCAAGTCACGTTTCAGTAAACATTTTTATAAGGACTTAGACCTTTGATTTCTTTCATGCCATGCATAAAGCAAAGTTTAAAATGATCTTGATCTTGCCCAGAAATACACTTTAATCAAGAATATAACTGAAATTCTAATCCATTTGAGATTTAATCAAAGAATACACATTATATAGTTATACATCATGTAGAAACCACAATCCTGTCATTATTTCTAATTGATTTCTTCAGGCTTTAAGAACCAGATTAAAAATTATTCCCTGAACTGTAGTGGTTGGGGTGTCTACTTTTACAGGATTTTTTTTTCCTAAAAAGTTACATTATTTGAAAAATTATTTTTGTTTTGCTTGTTTGTTTTGTTTTTTTTTTTTTTTTTTCTTTTTGTGTTGTTTGTTTTGTTTTGTTTTGTTTGGGTTTTGTTTTTTCCAATGAGAAAGCCACTTGTTAACATCATTTAAGAAACTAGATTTTGAAAATCTATTACAATAGTCAATCCATCCTTTCAAACATAGCTGTCCCTCATGATAGTAACTTTGACTCATGTTCTTGGTTCAAGAAAATGTATACTGAAGGTTGCCTTTCTAACCATTGAATTAATCTGTAACCATAGAAACAGCTGAACTGACCGCTAGCTGAGATATTTATCCTGATAGAGTGATCACCAGTTCTGCAGAGGCCCAGCTGTTTGAGGTTCAGCATTTCATGTCTACGGGAAGTGTGACTGACTCTCAGTGCTTTTAAGTGCAAGGGGAAAGCGAACATATGTATCATCATTTGTTATCATTATGATATACTTCTCCAGTCACTGAGCTGGATAAGGTTTCTTGCCTTTTCAACTTTCCTCAACTGTTCAGAAAGTACAATGATGCAAGTATTAATTGTGAGATTTTATAACATAAGATGTACTCAGGACTACTTTCTGTTGGGATCAAAAATAAAAATTAGTACTTATTGAAGAATGTATACAAAAGCAAGCATTTTTCTCTTCACATTTTAACATTCAAGAAAACACGTGTTCTTCAATTTCAATGAGAAAGAGGATTGTTAAGAAATGATGAATTCTGTGGGATAAAGGTCTGGTGTTCAGCTTAGTTTTTTTTGAAAGAGAAAACAAGAAAGGGTTTTGTTGGTATTTTTTTGGTTCTTGGTTCATTTTAAGCTGTCCATCTATTTAAGAGGCACACTTCTTGCGAAGATTTATTTGTTGGTTTGTTTGCTTCTTTTGTCTAAAGCAGATGCTTAGAGGTGTGCTGGCTTTTGAATGCAGACTTCTTGTTGTTACCTAAGTGTTTTAAATACAGAATACTAGGATATACACTTTTGGATTGAACCTCGGAACAAGTCACTTCTTAATTTACCACATTTACTGAGAGTTAGGCAGTCTGGATAGCCCCCAGTTTTATAAAATTACCTTAGAACTTCTATTTGACTCAGAAACTCAGAGTGCAAAACCCATTAAAAATCTTAAAAGAGTTTAATAAACACTTGTGTTTCTGGCTTCATACTCGGTTATGAAAAAAGGACTACAGCTTGTCATATAGTTTCATCCAGTGTCTTTCATTTTTGCATCAAGGTAAAAGTCATGCACCTTATTAAGATGGAAAAAATGAAGAGTTCGAGTGTGAAGCAAAGCTCAAGAAAAACATTAAGTAATTTCATGTAGTTGCCAAAAAGATTCATAAGAAACTGCTCATCTGAAGCACACATTTATGTATTTGCATATGTGTGTGCTTGTGGCTTTAGTTGTATACAAAATTGCGACTTCTTACAGTTAGAATTGGAAAAAAAATTGCTTGCTAAACAAGCAGGATTAGTAGGGCTGAATTCAAGTGTCCTAAACAAGCTGTAGTAGGGGGGAAACTGATATCTATTTGCTCCCTGTGTGTATGTTTTTTGAGGGTGGGTACTTCTATAAATTCTGTTGTTTTAGTGAGAGAAAAAAGTTGCAATGAAAAACTGTGGTACTTTCAAAATAAGTTTGTATATATAAGAAAACACAAAATAAATATCCAGAAATTTACCAATAAGCTTGTTTTTATCTTGAATGGGATGCGGAGAATTTAGTTCCTTACTATGAGATACAGCAGTTGTGAATAATTTCACTTCTGACATGAAGTTATTTAAAACGAAATTTACTAGGAAGCATTTATTTTATCCATTTGGGAGTTAGAAGCTCTTATTGAATGATGGACCTTTATTTTTTTACATTTAGTGAGTTTATCACTGTTAGATAATAGTCGCTAATATCAGAATACATTTTTGAAACTTCTTATTACCTTGAGTACTTTTCAAAAGGATTTAATTAGCAACAGGGCATGAGGCTGGTTTCCTATTCCTGATCTTTAATTTGATCCCTTCATTTTTTCCTGTGATTTATAGATGCAAACAGAAAATCCATTCAGGTCTTCACATACCTCCATGACAAACTTTGAAGCATTGATTACCCCCATTGGAAGTCACAGGATGCAGGACTTTGAGATCTCTTGTTTTTTACTTTTGGTTTTGATTATTGTTGGGTTGTTTGTTTTTCTTAGTCTTTATTTTTTTCTTTTGTTTTGTTTCATTTTGCTCTGCTTTGCTTTGTTTTAGCTTGTTTTACTTGAGTAGAACCAAGTGAAAAATTTGCCTGGAAAAAAAATTGCTGAGAACTTATTTACTGTGTTTTTTTTATAGCTGATGTTATTAAACAAGGAAACCAACCACTGTTATTGGTTTTCATGCAGTTAACAGTTCTACAACATACTGAAAGATAAAGCACAAAGTCAAAGACTAAATTCAGTACACCAATTTCATACTATACGACTGCAGATCATAAAATCAATCAGGGCACTGCTAAAGCTAAAAAGAGTAAAGAAATAAAAGCAATAAAATACAAGTGGGGTTGTTGTATAGGTGCCTAACAACCATATCACTCGAAATAAATTTTTCTGACTTTCAGAATGGAAAGCATAAAAATAACTCATTCTAGTAAAGGAAGAGATATCCCACAGAATGGATCCAGACAATTAGTAAACAGAAACACAGCCTAATAAACCTCCCATGTTGAAGAACAGTTCTTGATTATCTGAAGGATTTTTTCATGAAGGTGAAAAACTGTTAGGTTGCGGGTCACATGAGATGTTAAGCAGGAAAGTTAAAATTTCAGAATGGAGACTGAGGGTTAGCTCCAAAATTACTTCCAGTAAGGAGTTTGAAGAATAAAAAGTAAATCCAAAGAGAAAGCAAAACTCCCTGTTAAATGCCATCATATTCAGGGTGAAAAATTTCAAGCTTCACAAAATCAGGCATGATTATAAATTAGACATCAGCATCTCAGTTTGTCTAAGGAATTGCAATTTCCAAGGAGGCATAGACAATCTGTTGCTTTTAGAGTTAAGGGCTCAGTGTTCTAGGAAAAGTAAACATTCTGTCATATGTACTTAGCTTCACCAATATTTGTCAGCAGGTCTGAAATATTCCATACTTAATTTCTGTTGATTAGCAATATTTCAGAGCTTTGTGAATGTCTGAAATGTCTGTACTATTATATTTTCATAGATGCAATATGAATTACTGCATTTTGCATCTTTTTTCTTGCTAGTGCACATGAGTATTTCAAAGTAACTTATATTTAGGAGTTCCCATAAAAAATTTAAAAAAAAAAAAGATACAAAAGCATTCTTTGTGCCTGGTTGTATTGTAATACTTGGTTTGTGCCTCAACCCTTATTCATTTATTGAATCAGTTAGTGGGGATCATGCTCACATAATCATAGAATATTATTTTTCACATTTTTCTCTCCTTGCTCAAGAGGCAATCCTAATCTTTACGGAACTGCTTTGTTTTGGTTTTGCATATTTTGATTCCAGAAAGTCAACCGTATCCTGGTCTGCATCAAAAGGAGTGTGACCACCAGGTCGAGGGAGGTGATCCTGCCCATCTACCCTGCTCTCATGGGACCTCACTTGGAGCATTGTGTTCAGTTCTAGTGTCCTCAACATAAGGACACGGAACTGTTGGAACAAGTCCAGAGGAGGGCCACGAGGATGATCAAGGTAATGGAGCACCTCCCATAGGAAGATAGGCTGAGAAAGTTGGGGCTGTTCAGCCTGGGGAAGAGAAGGCTGCGTGGAGACCTCCTAGCAGTCTTTCAGTATCTGAAGGGGGCCTATAGGGATGCTGGGGAGGGACTCTTCAGGAGGGATTGTAGTGAGAGGACAAGGGGTAATGGGTTCAAACTTAAACAGGGAAAGTTTAGACTGGATCTGAGGAAGAAATTATTTACTGTGAGGTTAGTGAGGCACTGGAATGGGTTTCCCAGGGAAGTTGTGAATGCTCCATCTCTGGCAGTGTTGAAGACCGGGTTGGACATAGCCTTGGGTGGCATGGTTTATTGGGAGGTGTCCCTGCCCATAGCAAGGGGGTTGGAACTAGATGATCTTCAGGTCCTTTCCAACTCTAACTATTCTATGATTCTATAATTTAGGTTTACTATAGGATTTTGCTACCATAATAGTGCATCATTGTTACTAACTTCTCTGCAGAGGATGTTTATGAAGGATGAGAATTTTCCTCTACTTATAAATATGAAAATGCAAGAATGGATTATAACAGAATAGCAGTCTTCATTTTTCAATAGATTTGCTATCAGGAGATAAGGAATGTAGATTGCCCCCTCTATCTATTACATCACTCAAAGAATGAAAGACATTAAAATTCTACAGAATCATCCACAAACTGTAATTCATATAGGAGCAGCCGGTTTTGTAGAACAGAAATTAATGGATTTAACTGTGAAAATTCCTCATCTCAGGTGCATATCTTCCAGTCTTTGAAAAAAATTATCTGGAGATTCTACAGGGAGCAATAGCCCTTGCTATACAGTAATAGTCCTTTTTTGAGCAATTAATGCGACTCAGTTCCACTATGGAAAAGATGGCGTTGCTTGAACTTGCTAGAACTTGCTGCAACTTCTCAAGATACCATCTTTATGACTGTTTTGTATGTGCAGCTCCTCCACAATCTCTTGCCTGTGATTTTGGTGTTAAATACTATGCAGGTTATGAAACTTTTTTTTTTCACTTAAGCTCTTGACTTTATATTATGAATAAAGTAGTTTGTCAGAAACCAGTCTTTTGCAGATTTTTTAGAAATAACAGAAAACCAAACATCGCATCATGTGGTACTATCGACATATTTAAGGCCTCAGCTACTTGATCTGATGGTATAACTAACTGCATTTTCATGGGTAAAACTAGAAATTGAAGAAGCTGCTGTCCCCACAGATTAATTCGTTCTATCTGTCAATATTTGTGTGCCTGCAGCTGAGTTACATGAATCATTTTTCTGACAGGGTTTGAAATCATGTCAATGTGAAATCACAGTACTTTTGTCTGATTTAAGTGTAGTTTCAGCTACTAGTGCACACAAGCAGATGTATGTAGGTTTCAGTCACAGTGACAATGGCCATGGGACAATAATGCTTTTTGTAGAACTTTCAAAACTATCACAAATACATGTCCTAATTTTATGAATGAGAAGCAAATGACAAGGTATCTTTCAAAATGAGTTTTGCAGACTATGCTTATAAAACTTGTTCCAGGAAGTCAAATTAATTCTAACTCTAGTCCAGGCCAATGGTTAGCAGTGCAGAATTGCGGAACTATAAAAGTGTACAGTGGCAAATCTTGGCTTATAGCTCCTTCCCCTCAGCACTGCTGCTTTGTCAGGCACATTGCCACACAGATGAATGGCTTCTAGGCGTTTCAAAATAGAGGGAGATCCATTTCAGATCTTGGAGTATGTGCAAGACTCATTTTGCACCAGCAAAAACATAAGTCTACTTGTAGAAACCACTGCTGTCTTCTCTTTTCCATTTCGTGTTGCTCAAGCTTCATTGATTTCAGAGATCCTTGAAGATATTATTTCCAAAATCTAGAGAATCTTTGTTGTTCTTGTGGTAACTGATATTATTCAAAGTTCTGTAAATTCAGGGTTTTTTTTTTGTTTGTTTGTTTTGTTTTTTGTTTGCTTGTTTTAATCTGTAAAAATTTAAAGGCTCTCTTTAAATCTCTTATTCATAGAATGAGGATACTAAAACTATAACCCCATGTACTGATATTTCACAAATATGGGAGGTATAACATCCTTTGCATTCAGTCTTGTGTTGTTCCTAATGTCTGACTCATTTCTGTTGAAATGCACAGAATTTTATTGAAGTATAAATCTTTCATAGTTTAAAAAAGTTAAGCATTGTGAAAAACTGAATAAAACCTTTTATTATAGAAATATGCAATAAAAGATATTTCTTTTGATATTATCATGGATCAGATCGTCATCACTGTATATTTTCAAATAATCTCTTTGTTTTCAGCAAAAAAAACACTAAAATTATGGTAGAAAGTGAAATTTACATTTGGTGCACATGCATGCACACAAATTTCACTATTCCAAAGCCCCATATAAAACTACAGAACAGCATCTGAGATCAGATACTAGAAACATTATGCATTTTCTAGGACTTATTACCCTGAACTTTGAAACTCAGACTTAGAGCTAAAATTTCATTTCTCAAGTAAATGAAGAAAGCACATTGTAGATGCATGAGCCTTCACTCCTCTTCCCCTTAGATAAGAGCCACAAACAATGCCAAAACATGGGTTTTAACACAACTCGTGTGGAATTTTAAATGTCTTCCTTAAGTAAAAATTTTTTAACTTCTCCTATTTGCATCATTAATAAATTTTCCTTGTGTTTCTGCTGTAATTTTCAGGGAGGTCAATTGTAAAAATATGCAAATGCCAGAAAACTTTAATATTATCGCATCAACAGAGAAAGCCTGAACTTTATTTCAATGACTTTCATATGTGATTACAGCTCAACTTTCTCAAAAGGGTTATAGTATGTTTAATTAAAAATTGAAGTTTATAATAACCGAATACAACAGAGTTAATCAAATGGAAACATCCCTGCCTTACCTTCTACAGTTACTGATAAAACATGAAATTTTCACCACTCACCCTTTGTTTCTTCAAACCAAGAAATTTGTTACTTGTTCACCTCACAAAGATTGGTTTCAGACTTAAAAAACTAAGATCTGTATTATGCAAACCCTATTTTACAAGTCTTTCTGTTGCTCCTTTTTTTCCCCCATGTCGCCAAGTAGGACTTAAAAGGTGATCTGTGAACCACCATCAAATTAATTAGTATTCAGTTAGTCAATATATGTTTAGTTATGTACACACTGAAATTCATAGGGGGTGTTGGTTAACCTTAGTACGTGGTTTAAGCAGCAACACTCAGTCACTCACTCACTCCCCCCAGCAGGATGAAGAAACAAAAGAGCAAATGCAAAATGCTACCTATGGGTCAAGATCAAGACTGTTTAATAAAAAAAATCTGCATGTGCAAGCAGAGAAAATTAAGGAGTTAATTTACGACTTCCTACCATCAGGCAGATGTTTAGACATTTCCAGAAAAGCAGTGCTTCATCATGCTAACACTTACTTGATGAGACAAACACTATAGCCACAAGGTCCCCCCTTTTCCTTCTTTTCTTAGCTTTTATTGCTGAGTATGGTTTCATATGGTGAAGGATATTCCTTTGACCAGTTGCTGGTCAGCTGTCCTGGTTGTGCTCCCTCCCAGTCACTTGCTCACCCCCAGCCTACATGCTGATAGAGTGGTGTGAGGAGCAGAAACGACCTTGACTCCATGTACGCACTGCTCAGCAGTAACTTAAACCCTGGTGTGTTGGCAACAGTGTTTTGGTCACTATGTAAAACCTTACCCTGTGCAGATTGCTACAAAGAAGAAAATTAACTCTGTCCCAAGCAGAGTCAGTGCACAAAGCGTCCACACTCTGATTATGTAAGTGTGGAAAATGAAACCTGTTTGTTGACTGCGCTTTGTAGCGTAAGTTAATGTTGGTACTTTACAGAGAGTTTGGGGATAAGTACTGACTCTTGTTGAGAAGAGAAATAAATTCCAAATATACCAGCATGTGAAATGTCCCACACTGTAACTGTTACTTACATCTCCATTATTCAACAGGTACTGAAACCAGAAAAAGAAATTTAACTCTTTAATTTCCAAAGTACAGTGATCCAAGAATCGGTGTGTTATCAATTCCCTGCTGCCTCCTTTTCTTCCTTGTTCAGTATAAAATAAAAGCAGTCCATGATCCCCAAGTCTCAAACAGGGAACCGTGTCTCTTCCCTTTGTTTAGAACCTACCAACTGTAGGTAGGGGTGATATCTGTTGAAACTTTCTAAACCATTTGTTAATTGCTAGAAATATTTGTTCCACAGACTCTGACAACCACTTAACCTCTTGCCCTGTGTACAGCCAGAGCAGTGGTAAGGAAAAGCACAGGAGCATTGGGCCAAATAAATGGTCTATAGACAAGTGGGTCACAGCCATTTAGCACACTTGGTAAGGCTTGTCTTGCCATGTATGGGGCTCCATACAGTCTCAGAGGCGTCACTGCCCTTCTTTATAGCCCCACATTTTGCTGCATTCATTTACCTTGCAAGCCAAGTAATGCTGATAACATTTATTAAGTTTTATATACATAAGCAGTTTGCAACCAACTTTGATGATCCACCAAGGATGCAAGTCAGTTTGATTTTGCTTGCATCTCATTCACTGCAAATGAAGCTGAACAACCCATGGGGTAAATGGGAAACAGGGTTGTTACCCTGACAGCATGGCTGGTGAAATTGTGGGAGCTGCAGTGCACATCTTAGCTCTACATAGACAAGAAAAAATTAGGGGACAATTTAGGAAGTAAGACACAAAAATATATCTGCATAGTACAAAACACTAAATCTGCTACATTTGAGATTGTTTTACACTGACATATTAAAAAATATATTCATAATTATGTCTGACGTTCTGACATAAATACCTTCTTTGAATGTTTTCTGATATTATTTGCTTTCATTGTGTCTCAGGTAGCGTACTTGGTGTCAGCTGTAGATTTAAATCTAAACAATAATGATAAATATTGCACATTTCCAGTCCGCAAAACAATAAATGTCAGCTGCATTCAGACTGTAACTCAAGACAATTAACTGGAAGGAAAAAAATTGCTTTTTCTTTCCCCCACTGCCAGAGCTGTAAACTCTTCCAAATTGCCTTAACAAGAATTTAACTTCCTTACTGATTAGTTTGATTCACATTAATTTAAAAAATATCTTCACTTACTAGGCTATAAAAATATCCCTTTTTCTAGCATGAAGCCATTGTGGTTGCTATTTTATTTCATTTTGAAGCTTTTATAAAGAAATAATTAATTAATTCTGGAATCCCAATAGAAATAATGTTTCTACTTGATAATCTTCTCATTAAAAATATCTGTCTGACATCTTAGGCATTTTTTATGAGGAAGTTTTTCCCTTCCCCAGACAAAACTTATGTTTACAAAGGAAGAGAATGCTCCTCTTTACTGATTCTATATCTGTTTTATTTCAAGATTTAGTCCTTTCTCACTATATGGAACAATATAAAATTTGTTTCTTTGCTAGTCATTTTATTTTACCTGATGTTTTAAGTTAGTCATTAACAAAGCAGAAAATGGAACAATGCATTGTATGCATCCTGCATAAAATTAATAATTAGTGCTTTGGGACAAACAGAGGCAGGACATTGGAGAAAAAGTAATCCAGGATAGAGTTAAATGATCTGATGAGGAAAAAAAATGAAATATTCAACTTTGTCCACTAAAAGAGGTGGTAGAGGCACGATTGGACAGAAATAACAGTTTCAGACTGACACGCTGAAATCTTTGGAAATCAAGGAGGAAGATCATCTAAAAGGAGTGGGCTAATTGGTTTGAACCATAGGCTCAAAGGTGGACTCGTGGTCTTGGCTAGAACTATACAGCTAAGCAGAAAGCAGAGGAGAGAAAAGGGGCTGAATATGTTGAGGAAAAGTGGAAAGCTGATTATGTCACTGTTTTGTTCAGTAATGTACCATGTGATATCTTTCCATACTGATTTGCTAAAATGGCCAATCTCTCCTACTAATGATGATGTGGTGCTAGTATAGCTATTCACATTTGTTAAGAATATATTTTTATTTCTAGAAATAATACAGCAGTGAACAAAAGAAATTGTCTCTTTCCTCTGAAGAGATAATACAATTGCTTTGTAATATTAAGCTAGGGTTTATCTATGAATCACAGAATCAAAGAATGGTTAGGTTTGGAAAGGACCTTAAGATCATCCAGTTCCAACCTACTGTCATGGGCAGAGATGCCTCACACCAGACCATGTCACTCAAGTCTCTGTCCAGCCTGGCCTTGAACACTGCCAGGGATGGAGCATTTACAATGCATTTCACTGTCCTTTATAGATAATTTGACTGGATTCATTATCCTGCATTTACTGCTTATCAAACCTGAGTTGTAAATAGCAATGCATTTCATCAACACCAGCAAAGCTTGCATAAAAAAAAAAGTTATGAGTCTAAAATGATAATTAGCACAATCTAATGAATCACATAAATCATTTATAATGAAAGTAAATAAACAACAACTCAAAAATGAGTACATTAATAACTCAGGGTGGGTTTTTTTATTCAAAAGCAATAAGTAGTTTAATTTATATGGTGTGTCCATAGACAGCACAACTAGAATTCTATCAGTAAAATAATTAGTAGTTAATCTAAAGGGATAAACATATCTAGTAGAGACCAAATTGAAAAATTACTATTAAAAAGATCATTAAACTAAGAACATTATTATAAAATTATAATAAGCAGCCAATATGGTTAAAGAAAATTCAAGATCTTGAAGAAATCATTTACCAAACATAACATCTCTCTGTTCCCTACCAAGCCCTCCAAAAGTATATATAAAATAAAAAGTTCCAAAATGGAAAATGGAACCTATTTAAATTAAAATTTACATGTTGACAAGAGAATAAATTTATACTACTACTACCACTACTACTGCTGCTGCTGCTGTTGCTGCTAATTAACTGGGATTCTATACGCCTGCAGTTTCAATTAGGTATGTTGGATTAGCTGGCCTGGGTCAGACTCCAGCTGATGGGGGTTTTGGGTCAGGTTCATTTTGTGGTGCAGTGATGATGATTCAGAATGTCATCTATCTTCCTCAGTGACATCAAGAGATGGTAACCAAGTGCCTACAACTACAGTAATGATATTGACTTGTTGGTGGATTGAATTGCAAGATTCTTTTTTTGAAGTGTGTAGAGAAACCAAATGAAAAGGTGCCTGAATTTCTAAACCACTTAAGGATATTAAGAAAAAAACACTAACCTGGTAAGACATTTTTATCTTAAGTACCTTGAAAACTATAATATGGATACTAAAGTCCCTAAATAATGCATTGTATAGGATTACTATATTACATGCAAAAAATTTAGCATATTATTTGAATTTATAGTGTCTGATAAAATTATTTTATGTTAAAACCACTAAAAAAACTATGCTCTCCTTCATTACTGTTTGTTCATATTAATGAGTATTATTAGATTTACTGTCTTCTTACCTATTTTAATTATAAACCTTATCAACATACTATATTATTTTGACTGAGTAGCCTTTAAACACTCAGATGTCATGAAATACTGCATGTCATTATTTGCATGAAATTATAAATGGGTTCATCATATTCCAGCTCAAATTAGATAGGTGGTCACAATATATAACTAAGCCAACCTGGTAGAAAAAAAACACTCAGATACTATATATATTTGTATATATGTGTGTGTGTTCCTGGTGATTGATGAAATGTCAAGGAGCTCTCTTCATTGAGTGAAATCACAGTTAGACAGATTAAGAAATTTCAGGGGTCCTGGAGCTCATGAGCAAGTGCTACTCTGACATTTTGGGCCCTTCAGTCCAGACTATAGGGGATAAGTAAGAGATTATAGACAGCACTCAGAAGCCTACAGAGTGTGGAGATCTAGAGTAACTGAGCATATCCCACTGAAATGCATTACACTGTCACTAGTTCGATTAGAACAAGGCTGATTTTGTGAACTTGCACTGTAGCAATGACCAATTCATCATTTCTACTTTCCTGCTCCTTCCACCTACCCACTACCTACCAAAATTTTCTCTTGCTCAGGAAAAAGTTTTTCACTGGATATATTTTTTTTTTCTGGCACTTTTTATTTGCCTTTTTGTTCACGCAGTTCGGCTATTTCCCTGGCAGTGTTCAAGGCCAGGTTAGACAGAGCATTGGGTAACATGGTTTAGTGTGAGATGTCCCTGACCATGGCACGGGGGTTGGAAATAGATGATCTTAAGGTCCTTTCCAAACTTAACTATTCTATGACACTTTCTATGGCATTTTCTATTTTGTCAGAACCAAAAAAAAAAAACCTCTTAGATGTTATTTGGAAATAAATGCAAGAAAAATAAGAAGCACTGCATGATTTTTCTTCCCCCCAGCCACCCCCTCCCCCCCCCATTTTTTTTTTAGAGCATTTAGATCTTGAGTTTATATTGTTAATACAAAAATATAAAATAAAGGAAGCTTTTTTTTTTTTTTTTTTTTTTTTTTTTCC
>JASSUY010015475.1:0-15198 GCA_032466535.1 Forpus xanthops | reverse complement strand
TTTTCTCTTTCCGTTTTTTCCTCTTTCCTTTTTTTCCTCTGTCCTTTTTTTCCTCTTTCCTTTTTTTCCTCTTTCCTTTTTTTTCCTCTTTCCTTTTTTTTTTCCTCTTTCCTTCTTTTTCTCTTTCTTTTTTTTTCCTCTTTCCTCTTTTTTTCCTCTTTCCTTTTTTTTTTCCTCTTTCCTTTTTTTTTTCTCTTTCCTTTTTTTTTTCCTCTTTCCTTTTTTTTTCCTCATGGAAAACTGGGTAGCCACAACCCTGTGTTTAAATATACACACAATCCCGTGTAAGTACTTGCAGATATTTTAATGGGTACAAAATCCATCTGCAAGTCTGTATTTATGTATATGTATATAAAAATTACTTGTAGGGGGTTGAAGCATTTAATTGTGAATAAGTGTTCTGTATAATTTTTCTACTAAAATACTTTTTTTCTGACACCCCCCCCAACTCTTCCATTCATGAAGCTGCTGATGTTTTTTAACTGAAGTCTGCAGTACTTGTGTGTCATTAGCATGGTTAAGAAAGGGATATACTCTCTGTGCTATCAGAAGTAATGCAAGAAATAGACTGAATTTGAAACTAAAACCACTAATAAGTTGTTAGAAATTTTATGAAAGATCTGTATTCTAGTTTCCTATGTTTTAAAGGTCTTCCATTAAGACAGAGATTGTTTTATAATCAATTATGAATGGTGCCTATTAAAATAAATGTGGCTGGTTTTCTTCCATTTAAAATTTGGCAATCAATATTTCAAGGTTATCTTTAAAAGAAGAATGGCAAGATATGGCAGCATTCCTATAAGGTTAATTTTCACTTGTATGTCATGAAATATTACATCGGTCTTCTGCATTAGTTCTGTCATGTGTTCTGAGTTCTACTTGGCCTGATAAGGCCCAAATCCTCCAAGGACTGTGACTGACTCTTAATTGCAAAAGAAAGAATGAAATCAAGAAGAGAGAAGTAGTGTTTGCCTATTTGGCCATAATGATTTCTCAGCCTGCTGCTTGTACCTTCACCCTGGGACAGCAGCGCTCTGCTGTTCAGCAGTGGTTTGTTCTGCAGTTCAAAGAAAAGTGGTAAAGCAGCAATGTAGTCAATTAGCAATTTGATCACCTCATTGGCATACCGTGCCATGTGTTGTCTAAGAAAGCCATGAAAGCCTGAGGACTTGTGGAAGGCTACAGTTTCTGTTTATTGTTCATATTTTATGGATAACAACTTTAATTTTCAGTTGTGAAAGCAACAGCAAGTGATAGCTGGGAAGCTGTCAAAATCACTGAAGTGTTTAGCAGTGTTATTCCAGGGACTGTGCTGAAGACTGTCTGTGGAATTCAAAGCCATAAAACATAACTGAAGTTCGGTCCCTTGCTTATCTTTTTTTCTTTGTCCAGAGACAAATATGAAAGAAGTGAAAAAGAAAAGGATATCTGAAGATTTGAAGTAAATATAAATTATTTTCCAATATCCTCTTACCTTGGACACTTTGGCATTAAATACAGGAAAATAGTAACATAATGATGGAAAAATCTGTCTGAAAGAGCTTGAAAAGTCACTAGGACCATCCCTTTCCTGTAAGCTGTTATCAACTCTGTGTCTAGGCAGTGTGTTCCAAAAATTACTTACCTGAATTGTTACAAAGCTTTTTGTAATGCATCTTGCTGCAAGATGAAGTAATCCACTGCTGCTCATTGTACTCTTGTGAACAGGGAAAGCATCATCCTTTTTGCAATAGTGTTTTATACCACCTGCATGGCTATGACTTCTGCTCAACTCTATCTTTCAGTCTATCTTCTTAGATAAGGAACAAGTACTCAGACTCACAGGGGTAGAGACCTGTTATCTCCTTCCTACTAAGTAATATTCATATCCTTAACACTTATGGCACTTCTAGCTGAACTATACAGGCTCCCACAGCCTAGCTGTTATAACAGAATTTGTGACAAGTTGAGTGTTAATGTTGATGTTCTCTAATCAAATAAGATTGCTTCATTCTGTGTGAAAACTTATGAGATTTTCCTCAGGGAGTCATACTGAATACTGTGAATTTATTACAGAATAATTTATTCCCAAATCAGGCTGTGGCTAATCCAGGCATATTATATTATCTGTTAACATAGGAGGTGTAATATCTGGAATATATCCCAGAGCTGTGGTAAATCCTTAAATTTCAATGTTATGTTCTGGATAAGACACTTCTTGGGAGGGGCTAAGTCTGGTGTAAGGATGGTGTAGGGATGCACTTTGGAAACAACTAGCTACACAGTGGGCATAAATGACAACATGGTTGGGACATATAAATTGTGGCTAGTGAACAGTGGTTGAGTAAACAGTATGGAAAAGGACAAGAAGCATTTAAACATAGCAGAAACAAAATTCTTTCATAGCACAATGACGGTGCTGTTAATCCCATCTAGTTTGAGAGCTTCACTGAATTCTAAGGTCTGTAAAACACCAAAGCAATTTAGGAGCCAGCTTCAGAGTCTGTGAGGCATGACAAGCTAGATGCCTAAAAAGATTTAACTGTCCCACGAATACCAAAGGTAATGTAGCCAGGCTTTGAGAATCACAAAGAACAATAATGTTGTATTATGTTGACCACCCTGCTGCAGCAATGCACTTTGCTGTTCCTTTATTTTACTGTGCTATCAGATATTAACAAATTTTAGCCTATGAATTCTGAAGAATGCACTCAGCTGCAAATAGAATTTCATTTCTGCAGGAAAGTGGATATTCAGTTTTATTGTATGCAGGGAAAAGGTAGAGAGAGATAAGCATGACTTTTTAATAATGAGAAAGTATAAAAGTTGTATTAAGTGAATGTCTTTCACCCTGCTCTGTCAGTCCCCAATTTTGATTTAACTGTTAGCCTACACATAGGAGTTTTTGTAGTAGCTTGGGAAGATGAATAGGGATTAAAGCCTATTTAGTGCCCAGAAGCTGGAAAGCAATAGGGTGAGGAAATACATTCTGGACCATGTCTTCAGTAAATTTCTTAACTTAGGAGGAAGAAAAGACTTGCTTATTAGGTAAAATAGGCCACTGTTACTCTGGATAATATACTCTAAAAGTCCACACTGTGACCTAATGAATGTATGTTACCATTATCTACAGATGTTAAGCACTGATTTTTTTTTTTTATGACTACTTTGACAAGGCCATAGGTTTCTTCATGTATCTAGGCATGCAATAAAATTGGATGGATTGCTGAGATTTGTACTTCTAGATGAAAAGCCTTTTAGAAAGCTTAACAGATTTCATACTTCAGGACTTTATATGCAGATTCTGGCATAGTCTTTTCCTCATTACTGCTTCTAGGGAGGTAGTGTGCTTTGGCATAAAACTAAGTTGCATTCCCCTCTACCTCCCATACAAGACAACTGTACATGTAACATCTTGTACATATTGAACTAGTCAGTTTCAATGTCATTGTCAGAAATTGCCATGTGATAAGCCCAAAGGCTTCTCCTTGTACAGGCATACTCCTCTCTCCCTAAAATAGATTAAATTTGTTAGAAATGAAGGAATTATCCCTTATTTAGGCAAAGTGGAGTAAACAATCCCACAGAAGCATCTGTAAGTTAAGGCTAGAATCTGCTTCAATTCATAATCAATACATTCAGGTTTATTGTCTTTTGCCAGAATCAAGGCTATAGTTTAGGACATGCTACATATCTGACGGAAAAAGACTGATATTGTAGCTTTCTTTTTTTTTTCCTATCAAATTTAACATTTCTAAGGGCTTTCTAAATCCATGTTAGCATATCTACATATTTTAAGTCATGTAGAGATCACATGCTTTTCAATTTTATTAGGAAACCTAAAGTATTTCATTTTGGGGACCAAAATAAGTGTAACAGTTCTGTTGGAAACATGCTTCTTAATCAGTCACTTTAAGAATTTGTAGAGAATGAGCGTGTATAAACCACATCTTTTATCCCCAGTGGAAGATCTTCCCTTCACCCCCCCCAAAAAAAAAAACAAGAGGGGCTGCATGAATTGAAGCTGCTACACTTCTTTCCATGGTCAGAATATTGAGCAGAAGACTTCTAATGAATTAAAGTCAGGTGAAATACAGAAGTGAAGATCATCCATGGTTTTACATTCAGAAAGCTCCAAGAAAGACTTAAATCTCATTCTTAAATGAAATTTACACAAAGAAAGCAAAAATAGTTCAAATAGTATTAATTATTAAACTTCAGAATGAGGAAGAAAAAAACCAAATAACCTTGAGAAAGCACATAGTGTTCTTCATTCTGAGTAATTTGTTATTGCCATCTCTGCACTACATAGGCTTTCCTCTACCTGCTACTAGACTGCTTACGAATTTCATCTGTACTTGAGGCAGGCAGGTGGTATTTGACGATAGGCTATCTTATTTCCTCAACAGTAACCACATGATGGTGCTGCAAGGCCAAGTGGAACAAATGAGTCTGCCAGACTGCATAGTGATGGGTGACCCATCCAAATACATCCTCTGTGATATCTCTACTCCTGAGAAAACGAAGGCTAGAAGAAAAGTTTTGTACAAGCAAATGAAAGTCTATAACCAAGATGTAGTATTGAATTGGAGTTTCCTGGTTCATACCTATCCTACTTTCCTGGGTTTCAAACTGCCTTGTTTTCTCTGTAACTTGGAGGGAGTACTAACGTTAACGGTGGGCTGACACAACTTTCTCCTCAATAGAACAGTTCAATAACTTATCTAGACAAAGGCAACATTCTCTTCAAATACAGCTTTATTCTGCTTTTACAGGGCAGTTTACTTGCAGCTGAATCGCACGTAACTCAGTAGATAAAAGAAAGAAAGTAGTTATATCTGTATACATATATTCTCTTTACGAACACCAATAGAAAAACAAAGGGAAAAAAATGGAGGTCATATCTTAGTAGAAAAAAAGTTCTGTATTTTCTTAGCCACATGTCCTGGGTTCAGCAGCAGCAATCATTTTTATCCTTGGTAGCTGGTGCAGCACTGTGTTTTTGTCATTCGATCAGGGAGCAGCATTGATAACACTGATGTTTTTAGTTACTACTCAAATGTTTATCCTGACCAAGGACTTTCTGAGCCTCATGCTCTGCCAGGGAGGAAGGGAAACCAGGAGGAAGCAGAGACAGGACATCTGATCCAAACTACCAAAGAGGCATTCCATACCACAGCACATCATGCCCAGGATGTAAAAACTAGGGACCTGGAAGCGCTGGAGTTCGCTGCTGGGCCAGGGTTGGTATCCGGTGGTGAGCAGTTGTATTCTCTTCCCTTGTATTTCCCTTGCCATTATTATTATTGGTGGTAGCAGCAGTGGTCTGTGTTATACCTCAGTTACTGGACTGTTCTCAACCTGTGGGAGTTGCATTCTTTCAGTTCTCCTCCTCACCCCCCCGGAAGCAGGGGGAAGAAAGACGGGGGAGTGAGTGAGCAAACTGCCTGAGAAGCTTAAACCACGACACCACAGCTTTGAACTCAGTCAAAATGTTAGGATACTTCAGGAGAACAGTTTGCATTGAGCACATGGCTGTCCTTTTAGGAATGGTATCCTTTAGGCTAATAACCATGCAAAACTGCACACCTCCTGAACATCTGATTTTGAACACATGACTAATTTTACCAGGCTCTCATAGCAATATGGTCTTGCTTTTGAAGAGTGTCCTTCCTAACATTTAGAGAAAAGTGGAAGGAAACAGAACTAGAACACAAAAAAAAGGGAGGATCCTTATTTCCAAACTCACTAACCTCTAACTCATCAACTGCAACACAAAGAAGATTTCCAGATAGCACAGCAGGATGAAGGAATGTGATGATAATTTTTTCACCCTGATGTATTTGTTGTAATTCTGAAGACATTTTTTTCAAAGTCAATCTGCAAAGTCTGTGGAAATTGTGATTGTGCATCTGCCCACTGTTCCTCTTCAGAGGCAAACTGGAATTAGGACTGCCCAAAAGCTTAGAATTCTGGGAAATACTGTTCTAATGCCAGTCAGGAACCTGCAAAAATCAGCTGAGGATGATCCAACGGTGATATGCCGTTTCTGAGACACAGCAATACATGTGCTCAAGGAAGCACGTCCAAAAGTTACAAATGACAGTGCTGGTCAGCATAATGGAGATCTGAATAGATACAGTTCCAGCACATAAGGTCCAACACAGGGTCCTGGGCTGTTTCAGTGAAGGAAGTTTGCACCTTGAGCTGTACAGGTGGTGAAATAATGAATATAAATCAATGTATTGGAGGAAAAATCATCAACAGGGGTTACAGACAGAGATCATCTCAAGGTTTTTCAGAGGAAAAAGCTGGCCGTTTCATCCCCTTTCCTGATACATGACAAATCTCTTCCTGCAAGATTTCCTTACAGGCTCCCCTCAGTGAGCAAAAGAAGCCTTTATCCTCCTAAAACCCTTCAGATCTCACTCAGGAATGTTTCAAATCTTTCTCATCTTCTTAAGTTTTTTCTTTGTAGCAGTATGAACTGTTGCTATCAAAGCAATCACCTAGTCTGTATGTGAACAAAGGCATTTCACAGGTCTCACATCATGCTACAAACACTTCAGACAGCTGGATACTTTCTCTGTCTAAATAATTTCCTGATGCCTGGAAAGGAGCTGTAGGACAGGAGAAGGTGCTTGGTAGTTTTGGAACCTGTATAGGAGAAGATGTCATCGTAGTTCACCTGAAACTGTGGTAGAAATGATTAGTTAGGGCAGTGATTACTGGTATTCTGTTTCCTTTTCAGAAACTTAATAATTTTAATTGGAAAGTATTTATTTAACAGTGTCATTTTACAGCGTGAGATATTTTTGTCAGAGTGACAAGTGGTTTTTCAGCTTCCAGGCTTGTCAGCTGCAATGATGTTAAACTAAGAGATGCACTTTCCTTTTGAATGCATCTTTCCTTTAAGATGACATGGGTTTGATTTGTCATCTGGTTTGTAATTCTTACTGTTCTAATAGGGTGTTTTAGAGTCCGTAAGTTGCTTAGAGAAAAGATGGCCCCACTGTAGGCAGTAGCAGATACTTACCTATGAAAGTAGAAAAGGAAAACAAAGTATAGAGTTAGGCTCTTATATGTTATTTCGTATCAAATCAACCCATTGTTTGTGTTGACTTACAGCATATTTTCACAATTGTAATGCTTTGGCAGAGGAATAAAATGCTATTGCCCACCCTGAATATATTCTATTGGAAACTATGAAACAGATTAGGATTTAAGATTCTTTGACGTAGGGATCAGTGGATATCAGTCCACTGCAGTGGCTGCTAAACAGTATAGAGAAATCCAACTAGCTGTTTTGAGTTATTCTGTTAGAGCTGCATAATTAAGCCATTGGAAGGATCATAATGAGCCAGTTCTGTTTGGATTCTTGGCTATTCAGACTGTGGTATGGACATGCTCCATGTACCAAAAATTTCCTTTCTCCTTTTCAAACTTTCACACTATTACTATAGGTTATATGCACTATTTTTGTTTTTTAAGATCAAGAAATATTGGATTTCAGATATTTTCTCAAAGGTCGACATCAGCTGAACCTGTGTAAATTAAGGCAGAATTGGACTTACAAGGGGAAGTCAGGAAGCGTGAGTCCTTACCTAGTCCCTGCATCAATATTTAACCATCATTTCAGCACTTGACAAGACTATTATTACAGACAGTTGTCATATACGCAGTTTGCCACTTTGATCTGATATTGTCAGATCACGTATTTTATATTTGAGCTTGACATGCCAGGCTTTGCAAGTTTTCTGTAACTTAAAGTGTGTAGTTACCCAGGCATGTGAGTCTTTCTTTATCGGTAGTGGAAAATGCATGAACGCTGAAAGGTAAAAAGGGATAGCACAAGCAGCATGCTGCATTAAGTTGTCCTGCCTATGTGAAAGGATTTCTTAACAATAACTGGTGACCTTAAACTGTAGCAGATTTCTTAATAAATATAAATGTAATTAGAGTGGAATGCATAAACAGCTCTCCACTAATGACCTAGTGGCTGTACAGCTCAGCCCGACCACATACCAGATCAAATCTGCCTCCTCATTATGGTCTTGTAGATAAATATAGGGGTTTTATGTACATATATGTTCAGTTTGTGCGGCAATGTTGTTCTTTTTTGGGGGGGAAGGGGGAGAAGAAGAGTGTTACAAGAGTGGCTCTGGGAGAAGCTCCTCCCATGTCTAATAGGGCTAACACCAGCTGCCCCAGAGACAGACCACCTGAGGAAAGGGAGTAGCTTTGCTGGGCACCTGGCATCCAGCCTGGATCAACTCACCACAATATAAAACCTCATTTTCCACTGAGTACATCTCTGTAGTAAGGAATGTAGCGTATTTCTTTCTCCAGTACAAGTTAAGGTTTTGTATCTGTGGTTCAGTATCTCTGATCTTTCTCAGTTCCTTACTAAAGACAAATCTGGGGTCCCTGAATATTATTAGTCCATTAACAGTTTTAATAAAATATTGTATTTCACTTAGCTTGGAAAAAATTAAGCCTCTTATATCTTTCAACAAACTTTCACTTTACTCACTATCCTGAAGATAGCTCTTACCCCGGCATCCAGCTACACTGGGAGATACAGTGCAGACTGAATCACTGCTGTATCTACTCAAGATACCAAAAACCAGTAATAATACAGAATTGTATTAGTTCCAGGCAGTTTACGTGATGCCTTTTCATTTTGGAAGACATTTCCTTCCTCTGTGTTCTGCAAATTAAAAATCTATGGCAAGAAGGTTTGACAGAATTGTCCACAAGGCTACAGAATTGGGTAAGGTGTTGCATACCATAGAAAGAACCAAAGTTAAGGGTTTGTTGCCAGCTTTCATTATGCTTGTCCATCGTTATCCATTCTGTAGCTCTTGGTACTAGCCTCACAAATCTTTGGAATTGCTACATACCTGATTGCAATGTGCTGCAAAGATAACATAGAAAAATGGAAAACGCACCAAAAATAGTGGATTGCTGGGCCATTGTGACATCTGGACCCATCCCTGTCAGCATTCAACTGTCTGTGGCAGGTAGCATGGGTTTTTAGCAAATACTACTGATATTGTTACCTTTCTTAGCTGAGATCAAGAATTCATATGTGTTTGATTATGGGATAGGGAAAAGAAATAGTAACTGTGTTCCATGGTGCTACAGAAGACCATTTGCTATGTTGCGCTGTTACGCAAACTTTCTGATCTTTAAAACTCTTAGTAATCCACCAGTAGTATTACCCACTGGCTAAGTGATGAATCAAAAATATTCCAGGTTTTTCCTTGGTTCTAGACCTGAAAGGAAAGCTCTCAGATCATCCAGAAGTGACTCACTGTAGAAAATACAGCTGACATCCTCCACTACTGAAAATACGTCTGCAGTCTAACATACTCCCGCTTGAAAATGGTCAGCTGAATTTAGCAGCTCTACGTGAAGCTAATCTGGAAGCTGCATAGAGAGTACAACAAAAGAAAACCATTTAGAATTCATACCTTAGGCTGTCCTGGGACTTTAGGGGGTCTATTTAATTGGCAGTGCTTCTTTCCATCCCACCCAGATCTGGGTTAGAGACTGCTGCATTAGCTTCATGTATGTATGCATGCTTGTGCATTCAGGTCTTGACCTTTGATATGTTCACCCAATATAAGGGAAAACTTGGTCCAGATGAGAAACTTAATTGGCTGCTTCTGCTTATCAGTGGATTTTTGCAGCTTTGTATTAAAGTCTGTGAGCTAATACTATAGTCTGGGACTTCCTCAGTGCTCCAGGAGAATGCTAAACAAGAGAAAACATGGGCTGGAAGAATGAGCACGTGAATAAAATGCAGGAACACTGCATGCCAGAAAAAATGCCAGTATGATTTTAAGCAGGTTTTCCAGTACTATTTCCAGCTCATCTATGTATGGTAAGAATGAATGAGTTAATGTCAGCACTGTAAAGATATAAGTCAAGATGTACGTAAGAATTATGAACAACATAAATTAATTCAGCTGCATCCATTAAAGAGAAATGAGCTGTTAAAAATCCTCCACATATGGATAAAATGTGCCAAGACTAAAAAGAAATAAGCAAGCAATTTTTAACCTTATTTAGGTCTGATGCTTGTCTGTATAGAGGGCTTAATCTTTTAATAAAGAACAACTTCTTTTTTATAGGGTACAATTGCAGTCAAAAATGATTTACTATTCAACTTCTATTGCTGGTAAGAGTTGAGCTGTTAATTTGGCTGGATTGTTTTTGGTTTGGTGGTCTATCTTGTTCAGTCTCTCATTGTATTTTCTACCTCCTAAAACTCCTTCACGCTTCCACGTCAGCAAGTAACTCAGCTATGTAGCACAATTTGTCGAGGATGTAGCAGTAGAAAAAGCATTACCCCCTTCAGATGTGACATTTGGTGTATTACCTGCATGTGCACTATTGTCAGGGGTGTAGTTTCTGACCTGCAATGCATTATCTGCTCTACTGACTCTGGGGCTGTTTATCGCCAGTGACATATTTCTCTGCAGGAACCTGCCATTCTTATTGTGCCTGCTTTAAAACACTAAACGCAGACATACGGTCTGAAACTAGGTGCAAATTTGAGAGTGGAAGGAAAACAGATTTTTCTTTTTCTAACAATTCCCTTCAATGTTGTCAGCTAAACTTGGTGCCTAGTAAGCTGCTTTTGCTACAGTAACAAATACCATGTTAAAGAGCAGAAGCACCGAAAGAGTGAAATTAATTATGTATGCTTTATGCTTGTCCGACTAACCATACTGTATTCCCAATGAAATACTTAACACATCTGTGCATTCCTAAAGTCAAATAACATCCCTATAATTTGAGACTTATTTTGAGCATTGAAGAAAAGATTTCGTTACACCTACAGAAAAGCTATTCTTTTGGAGGGTGTTTTTGCCATTCATATGCTTTGATTGTGCGCTACTTAATTCAGTCAAAAATTCTAATTGAGCTTATTGGCAGACTGCCTGATATTTGGCACAGTAGGAATCTTTAAGTTTGAACCTTTAGGGATGTTTTCAGAGGAACGTATGTCTTCTATTTCATGCTTTATTGTGGCAGACTGATGAGAGCTTTTAAAGCAAATGACAGTTGACATAAAATAACTCACACTGGAGTTTGTTCTCCCCCTGTTGCTTTATAAATGATAAATTTCAGATATTCTATTTCATTTAAAATATGTGAGTATTTGATATGCTGGTAATAGATGGCAATGGCAGCAGAATAATTCAATGACAGGAGAAGAGGTTAAGTGTGAAAAGAACTCTAAAGAGGAGTGATTTCTGACTAAACAATCAGTGGTAGACACCAGAGCAGCATTCAGTGTCTGAAGGAGTTAAACCAGACCCGTGTTATTTGACAGAGCAGTATGTGTCATAATCTAAGCAGACATAATAGGATGAAATTAAGAAGTATGAATATTTAGGCTGCAGACAAGACTGTTTCCTGATTCTAAGACCTGTTCTAGTTTAAACAGTCTCTCAAGGAAAAAAAAAGCAACTCCTAGCAGGGAATATTTAACACCATGCTGAACAATATGCTAATCCTCACAGGAACAGTACAGAATTGTCAGCAGGATGAACTAGCTGATCCTTCCATCTCTGTTCTGTTTAATTTCAATATCTCCTAAAGTTTCTGCTTAGGAGTATATGTACTTCACTGCTTCATTTTCCTGTTTTCTTGAGAACTGCCATGTCTAGAGCCTACTGCTGCAGGACATCCTCAGTTTGCTTCTCATTGCCCTTGATTTCCACAAGTAGACTTGTCAATTGAAGGCTCCAGCTGACGCATTAGAGCTCAATTTACCTAGTTACATACTAAGTATATCTGTGGTGTCATCCAGATGCTTCCTACTGACCTGGAGTCATCACTTCTCCAGAGCTCCAGGACTCTGCAAAAGAATGTTCACAAACAAAAAGTGCCCTTTGAAGACTTGTCATCTCCCCTCTGCTCTCCCAGGGAGAAATTAGGGGGCTTACATCAATGTCTGACCCCTTTTTTTGCCTCTGGAAACATGGAGATAATTATACTTAAATAGGACTTCTGTGAAAAATGAGACAATATTATGCTAAGAATAGGTTTTTAAATGTTCTTCTTAACTCTTCAGAGCATTTTAGGTGAGATAAAATCTTTCTACTTTTCTGCTAGCCACTATACTGTACATAAACCTAAAATATCTTCACAAATTGGGGAGTGAAGTACTATATTTTAGGCTTTCAGGTTGATGACCTAAATTCAATTATTAGGTCAGGATTAAATAATTTTAGCGTATTAAATGCGAATATATATAACATTACTTAAAAACAACTCTACAGAAATTGTCGTTAGTAAACAAATTCAAATCAAATTCTCCGTCCTACATCCTGTTACAACTTGCTTGAGTTCCTATAAAGACAATTGGCCTTAGAAGCTCTGCTGGCCTCTGGTCCCTTACAGTTCTCTGATCTTAAGTTCAGTGATCTTTTGTAATGTGGAAATCCATTTGTATGACTTGAAATTCTGTTGTCTCCAGAAGGTTCTTTAATGTGTTAACCTCTACAGAAAATTAGTTGGAAATTGGAAGCAATCCAAAGTCATCAGAAACCTCTAAAAAGATGAGGTTTTGGGGTGAAATTCATAAACTTCAGAAAAGCAGTGACAAAACAATCAAAATCACAGCTGCTGGATATCTGAGTCTTCAAGTGCATCCAATTTTAGCCCCCCTATTCCAGATATATACCTGTGGCATATCTTTATGTACTAATTACAGCGTTGCTCATCCATAGCGGGTAGTAAACATGTTTTTGTCAAAGTAACAGCTTGCAGCTTCATTACTTATTGCTATTAAGCAGAATAATCAGAGATACTTCTGAACGGTTGATTTATAAAGAGTAAGATGTTTACTGTGAGATTCCCAATGTAGTTATACAAAATCTTCTTCATGAAACAGTCTTTGGTTTTTCTACCTTCTGAAGGTCCTGAACCCTGAGGTTTTTAATGAGTTTTTCATGATCTCCCCTTCCATAAAAGTCTCTGGATAGTTTACTTAACTCAGTAGGGACCTTTTTTCCTCAAAAAAAAAAAAAAATCCTTGAAAATTTTGCCTACTTTTGTGGAAAGTAAAACAATGAAAAAGTAGTGCTGTCTAATAAATATTACTGGAAATATCTTTCTATGATGGGATCCCCATTTTATTTATGATAAGATTATGTTCCCATTAACTTCAGTGTAAAGCAAATAACTGTAATGATACAGTGTGTGCTGCTGGAGAAATGAAGTAGCAGCTAGTAGTTTGTAAATTGGCAGTCATTGCAATATTATTGCAAAATACTCTTCCTCAAAGTCAAAGCTCTATCAAAATAATATAAATAGCTAGATGTAATGAAGAGTTACTGACCCATTGTACAGGTATATTATATAGTGCATATTCATCCTAGTTATAATAGTGAACCTTATATAACTGTGATCACTTCATGACTGTCATGGGTTCAGTAGCAGCAGTCATTTTTCTCCTTTAAGTGGTAGCTGGTGCAGCACTGTGGTTTTGGTTCTTGGCTTGGGAACAGCGCTGATAACCCCAGTGTTTATAGTTATGGCTTAGAATGTTCAGGCTGACCAAGGACTTCCTGAGTTCATGCTCTGCCAGGGAGGAGGGGAAGCTGGGAGGAAGCAGAGACAGGACACCTGACCCAAACTGACCAAAGATGCGTTCCATACCACGTCATGTCCGGGATGTAGAGATGGAGAGCAGAGACCAGGGGGGAGGGGGGGCACTGTGTGTTAGACATGGTATGAGGTAATGGGGGGGCACTGTGTGGTGTGGCTTGGCATCAGGTGAAGATCTGTTGTATTCTCTTTCCTTGTATTTCTCTTGTATTATTGGTGGTAGCAGTAGTGATCTGTGTTATACCATAGTTACTAATCTGTTCTCATCTCAACCTGTGGGAGTTGCATTCTTTTGATTCTCCTCCCCATCCCTCTGGACTGGGGAAGAAAGAGGGGGGAGTGAGTGAGAGATTGACTGCGTGAGTCTGAGAGCCTTAAACCACAACAGTGACTCATGCTAGCATTTGTATTAGGTACAATAGGTCTGAGTCAGAAAGGCTTCATGCATATACCTATAAGTGAGGTAGGACTCAATTTACACCTTACCTGTTCGGGAAAATCATTCTTTGGATATCGAGATATGAATGACTTCTGAAAATTTTGCAATGTTCTGAGAATGATAACAGTAAGACACCAGGAAGAGAAGAGGTTTGCCTATCTGAGGAAGAGGCATGAAGACATTTACAAGGTTTATGGTTCTGAGTAACAGATAATCAGAATAAAGACCAGAGAAAATATTAAAGCACAGAGTCCCAAGCAGCACTGATGAACAGGCACTGTTACAGTACATGTGTGTATATATATTTAGGCTCAATCAATTTCTTCTAATGGGGCACCAGTGCTTTCTATAAAATTTGATGGCACTCAGTACTTGATTGAAATCAGCCACATATAACCCTTATAGTCAAATAAATATCAGCTTTTCAGAAGTAATCAACTGAAACTTATATGCATCAGTATATATAGAATAGCATAAAATAGAAAGTACATACAAAGAGTGGGGGTCAATGGCTCAATGTCCAGCTGGAGAACAGTAACAAGTGGTGTCCCTCAGGGATTGGTGTTGGGACCAGTTTTATTCAACATCTTTACCGGTGACATGAACAGTGGGATTAAGTGCATCCTTGGTAAATTTGTTGATGACACGAAGCTGTGTGGTTTGGTTGATATGCTGGAGAGAAGGAATGCCATTCAGAGGGACCTTGACACGCTTGTGAGGTGGGCTGATGTCAACCTGATGAAGTTTAACCAAGCCAAGTGCAAGGTCTTACAGCTGGGTCAGAGCAATTCCAGGCACAGCTACAGGTTGGGCAGAGAGGAGATTCAGAGCAGCCCTGAGGAGAAGGACTTGGGGGTGTTGATTAATGAGAAAACAAACATGAGCCGGCAGTGTCTGCTCACAGCCCAAAAAACCAACCATATCCTGGGCTGCATCAAAAGGAGCATGACCAGCAGGTCAAGGGGGGAGATCCCACCCCTTTACTCTGCTCGAGAGACCTCACTTGGAGTATTGTGTGCAGTTCTGGTATCCTGACATGTCCTGACAAGCACATGGAACTGTTGGAACAAGTCTAGAGGAGGGCCATGAGGATGATCAGGGGACTGGAGCACCTCCCGTATGAAGATAGGATGAGAGAGTTGGGGCTGTTC
>JASSUY010015472.1:5879-50691 GCA_032466535.1 Forpus xanthops | reverse complement strand
ACCTGTGGGAGTTGCATTCTTTTGATTCTCCTTCCCATCTCCCCGGGACTGGGGAGGGAAGAAAGAGGGGGAAGTGAATGAGAGAGAGGCTGCATGAGTTTGAGACCCTCAAACCACAATACCAGTCTAAACATTCTAAGCAATAACTAAAAACATTGGTGTTATCAGTGCAGTTCCCAGGCACAAAATCAAAAACATAGCACTGCACCAGCTACTACGAAAGAGAAAAATGACTGCTGCGGCTGAACTCATGACACATGTACTGGTGATTGCTCATCTTCACAGTAAGAAAGTATTTCCTGATGCTCAGAGGGAGCATCCTGAGATTCTTTCTGCAGCCATTGCCTCTTGTCCTGTCACTGAGCACTACTGAAAAGCTCCAGATTTTCCCCCTGGTCTCTGGGAACTGTGATTCCTTAAGGCTGGTCCTGCTTGCAAAGGTTAAGGCAAAGAATGCATTCAGTACCTCAACCTTTTCCAAATCCTTTTGTCACCTCCATACTTACAGAAGCTCTTCTTGTGGTTTTTTTTTTTTTTTAGCATCTCTTGCCAGGTTAAGTTTTATTTGGGCTTTGACTTTTCCTAACCTTATCCCTGTGTGCTCAGACAATGTCTGTGTATTCCTCCCATGTTACCCATCTTTGCTTCCGCCTTCTGTATGCCTCCTTTTTTGTTTGAGTTTGGCCAGGAGCAACTTACTCATCTGCAAAGGGCTCTTGTCATTTTTGCCTGGCTTCCTAATGATTACATGAAGGAGGGGATCCTTAAATACTAACCAGCTTTCTTGAATCTCTCTTTCCTCCAGATCCTTATCCTATGGGACTCTTCCAATCAGATAGATCTTTAAAGAGTCCAAGGTCTGCTATCCTGAAGTCCAGGGACATGAGCTTCATTTTTACTTTCTTTCCTCCCCCCAGGATCCTGAACTCAGCCATCTTTTGGTCATGACAGTCAGAGCAGCCTTTGACATTCACATCAACAGGCTTCTTTTTGTTGGTCTGACGTTCAGTAGAGCAACTGTCCTTGTTGACCTCTCTATCACTTGACTCAGGAACTGCTCACTGAACTAACCTTACTTTACTTCCTTTCATTATTGATGCATCTTCTCAGTGCATATAACAACTGAAGAGGAAAAAATCATTCTGAATGAATAAACATTTACTATAATGATAAGGTCACCATGCAACCTGGAGTAGAGTAGGCCTTCTAATACCTGAAAGGAGGCCTACAAGGATGCCAGAGAACTATAGCAATAGGAAAAAGGGCAATGGGTTTAAGCTTAAACGGGGAAAGTTCAGGTTAGATATAAGGAAGAAGTTCTTTACTGTGAAGGTGGTGAGGCACTGGGCTGAGTTCCCCAAAGAAGTGGTAAATGCTCCATCCCCAGCAGTGTTCAAGGCCAGACTGGACAGGGCCTTGTGTGACATGGTCTAGTGTGAGGCGTCCTTGCCCATGGCAGGGGGGTTGGAACTAAATGATCTTAAGGTCCCTTCCAACCCAAACCATTCTATGATTTTATCATTCTATGACAATATTTCTCAAGTTGGAGAAGAAACATCTAGCTTTTGTGATGCACAAGAAAACTTTATAAGAGGAAGGGGGGAAGAAAAGGACAATGAAGACCAAGTGTTACCAAAGGAAATTTACTAGCAAGTAAAAGAAAAAATTATCATAGGAGTAACATCACTCCAAACTGTAAATGAAGAGTAAAATCTAAGCAGAATTCCTCCAAGGGATCAGCTCTGAAATGTTTACCATAGAGTTTGAGGTTTAAAAGACGCCATTTTTTTCTGAAATGTGCAGTCATTAGTTGATATAGAAAGGGCCTGTAAAGGCTCATGCTTCTATACGTTATTTTACAATCAAGGTTTTGGATTTTAACACGATTCTTCTCAAAACACCATCATTCATTGAAGAGATATATTTCTGCTTTTAGCACTTATTTTTCATTTCCTTACAGCTAATGCCAGCAGTAACTAGTGCTTCAACAGCTTATTATTCATTAAATACTCATTTAAAACACCTTTTCTTCTGTATACTTTGGAGTCTAAATAGTGTTTTGATTCCTAGAGTCTTTTTCAGTATAAGCGGCTTTTTTTTTCCAAGCACAATCTAGACTGATTTTTTTAAAACAAGATTTTTTTATATACTTTATTTTATTTGTCAAATTTCCAGGCTTAGTTTTAGTTAAAACACCTAATGGAAAATAAAAAATATTGCTTCCAAATCCAACAAAAGTAGGGAAAGAAATGATCCTATAAAATAAAACATAGTATTCCAGTGCATTTTTACTAGATGCTTCAAGTCTGCCAGAAATAAAACCCAAAACATTTCTGACTTGAAGTTGTAACTCCAAGACTCTAAATCTTGCAGATGAATCTAATGTATGGTCACACTTCCTTTAAAAATCAAATATCAGTGCCCTTTGAAAATGTTTCATTTCAACATGATATGAAGTTGGGTTCATCAACCATCCAGCTTTTGACATCTACCTCCATTGTCACTGTCAAGTAGAGTTTCTGCTCAACCTTTCTTTATACTGAAGAGGCTTTTCTAAAGGATAGTTTAGAGCAGGATCCTCTCTCTAGAATGACAGTGAAAAGTCTGCCTGCATAATTAGCTCACAGACTTATTTACCTAAACATGAAATCGAAATTCCACCTTTTCCTCTCACTATGTTTTACTACTGCATGCAGTAAAACAAACAGAAATACATTTTACTCCTGAGAGTCCCAGTGGACAGCAGGTTAAACATGAACCGGCAAACCACCTTTTGGAGCAATAAAGGGCCGCAGTCTTCCGGGCTCCATTAGCAGTTTTGTATTATTGTATGCCACTACCTGATGGGAGTATATGAAGAGACAGTCTTCCAGGAGATGCACAGTGGCATGACATGGAGCAGCAGACATAAGCTGCAACCACAGAAATTCTTACTAGCACTAAGGAAAAACTTCAGCCCCAGAGAGAGATCAGACCCTGGAATGGGTTGCACAGAGATGCTCTGGGACCTCCATCCTGGGAAATATTTTAATTTTGCCTGGAAAAAAGCCCTGAGCAGTCTGATCTAACTTCAATATCAGTCCTGTTTTCACAAGGAGGTTAGACTAGTGTACTTTCAGAGGCTATTTCTATTCCAAATTATTCCATGTTTCTGTCAAAAAAATTGTAAATCAAACAATTTCTGCATCAGCTGCATTTTCTTGTCAAACTACTACCAAAGCAGAGGCTAAAAGCACTCATAAAAAAAAAATCTAAACCAAACACTACGAAATTTGTCTTTTTCTAAAATTCTTTTGATCACAAGAAGATAGAATCTTACTCAGTTTAGGGAACAGTAATGTTTCTAAGAATTGGTCAAAGCTGTCTAGAGAATTACTCCTGTTCGTCTTAATTTTTAACCCAGTTACACTGCCAACCAAAACTGATGTGTGTTTTATCCAAATATGAGACAGACTGAAAAGACCGGTAAAGGTTTCCCAGGGAATAGACTCTTGTGGCCAGAGGAATGTGTCTCTGGGTGTGGTACATAATCAGTTAAATCAGTCTTGCTTTAACTTTTTAAAAAAGTGTCTTAGTCACTAACTCACTTCAGAATGATAGGCATAACATTCAAATTTGTACCCTGTAACACATGTTGCTGGTGATTAAAAAACATAGTACAGCAACTAATGTTAATGAATTCTGCATACCATAAATAGTGAATTACCCTTGCCAGTACAAACATCCAGAGGCAAACCTTGATAGGAAAGAGCATCAAAGAGAAACAATTAGGATCTCCTCTCTAAAGAGGCATTACAAAAGGTTGCTCACACAAATCTGTCAGCTACTCTTGACTTTAAATGGCACTCCATTATACCAGTTGGTTTTGAGATACAAGCTCCTGTCCACCATCTGAAATTTACAGCACGCAGGGAAGGATGACCAGCTTTACATGACTGATGCCTTCCACATGCCTGTTTGTGTGGGTTCACAACTTGAAGCACTCCGGCCATGGTTTGGACTCCTTAGACTTAAATCTGCCACTCAAATCTTCTAAAAACATGCAAACTTTTGTCTATGTAACACCCCCTCATGCAACAGATGAGCCTTCAGCATTTAAGTATTCACAGCCATTTTGTTGCGTGCAGAACATAGCAGAAGTACTGCTCTCCTTGAAAACCTTTATATATTCAAACACTCTAATTTGTGTATTGTTATTGACTTCACTAAGGTTGTAATTGTAAAATAAGGGACTTTGGGTTTTTTTTTAATGCATTTAACCACCGACCCAAGTTTAGAAGATCCTGTTGAAGTTTGTTGCTGCTATCCATTCACATTTTTTGAATGTTTTTATGAACATTTGAAAACACAAATATTCCTTTTTCTTCTTCATTTTAATTAAGTGATCACAAACACTGGGATTTTCAAAGAAAATGCAAAGGAACTTGGTGTCCTGCATTCACAGGAGGACATTTTTGTGAGACATATGTTTAAATTCTTCAGCTTTTCATAAAAATGTAGACAAAATAAGAGAAATATCTGAACAGGTTCTTAGCATCACATCTAAAATTATATGCTCAAGAGCAAAAGAGTAAGATTAGTGTTACATATCCACTACATAGACCTAATTACAGTACTAAAATCTCACTACAAATGTGATGACAGACTTCCCCGAAGTTCATGCATCCTGGATACTTAAACATCAGCTATATATGATGACTTGTGATCTGTACACTCTCTGATTTTAGCAAAATTGTCAAGAATAAAAAAACAACCCTGGAAAGTGGATCTAAATAGTGCATGTTCTGTTTAAAACACCCCAAAACATTAAGAATCATTTTAATTGCATTCAAAGGATCTTTATGCTGTCACAAGACATAGCATCCTTTACAGACATCTCAGACAAGTGTTGGCATAAAAGAGCTAGGGAATAATATGCATATGTTCTCATAACGTATTTACAAAAATGTAGGGAAAACATATGGTACACACTATCATGTTACAGGAAAAAAAAAGTGCTGTGTACCCCATTCTCCATTCCTGATAAGAACTCTAAATCATAGTAACACAGATAGTGTAAAGCTCCAAGTGACAAACCATTTATTGATAGACCAGCAAATGGCAAGACAGCTACCATTCACCCAGTTGTTTTTGAGAACTATTATGATACAATGGCTATGAAAGATAAAATGAACCTAAACTACTGCAATTTTTTTCAGAGAAAACTTTATTTTATACAAGCAGAACAATATTTTTTTTAAAAAATAGACATTTGGCTGGGTTAAGAATATCTGTCCTTCATTCCACAGTATTGGCTGAGTTAGGGATATGTGTCTTTCATTCCATGGTACGTCAAGAACCAGAAATTAAAAACTATTTTCATTGCTCTTTAATTTAAATTGCATTCTCAGTTTCAATCAGGAAATTCAATGATATTATTCTAGCTCTATGCAATGATCAATGAGAACAAAATTTGACTGTGAAATTTTAGTTATTATCCACTAAACACTGGACATAACTATTAGTATAGTGTAAATATATTAGTATTGCAACTTCTGCCATTAATTTTTTCAAGAGTTTTGTTTACTACTTAAGAGAAATCTGAGGTGATTACATGAAGATTTCTTTCAAATTTTTCAACCAAAATATTTAAACACAAGAAAATTACATGTATTTTCTTTTTATTAAAAGTGAAATTTCAACAAGAAACATTCAGTTTAAAATTAGTTTGAATATTGAATGTCAGGGAAGAGAAAATCAGGAATTTTTGACCCAAAAAAAAATTGCAGCTTTGAACTTGGACAAAGGAATCTGGATTTTAGGGAAAGAAAAGAAAAAAAAACAAAAACAAAACAAAACAAAGATGTTTAGAGGAAAAAGGAGGACAGGACTGCAAGAGAAGATGAGAGAAGTCCTTTTCTTTTTTCCTGAAAGAATCCTAAAAGAGTTTTAAGTGCAGTTTAAGAAAAAGAAGCTTCTCTTTTTTTGCTGTGATTGTTCATGGGTGTACATTTTACAGTTTTTTCATTGTAAGTGCTGCAAGAACTGGATTTCACATGAGTTTTCATAAACCTCTACTTAGAAAACACTTCTGGAAATTAAATTCTAGCTAAAAGGTAAAAATGGTATACAAGAGCATTTTAGCAGAAAAATGGATGGAACAAAATAGTTTTTTAAGACTACTGTTATAAACTCAATCTAAATGGTTTTATAGCGCATGATTTGAGAGAGTTAGTCTGTTAAGACTCTTAGAGTGGGATTCATTTGGTCCATCACAGAGGTCTGAAGCAGGCCTGTAAGTCTGAAGGTGACAAAGGCTGCCTATAGTTATTGGAGGGAACAGTCACTCTTAGACACAATCTATCTCATCCTCATTTCAGTGCATAAAATACAAATATCTCAGCTGGTAGTGGGAGGTGATGCTTAGGATCCCCTGCCAGAGCTATCAAACAGCTGCCTACGGTTTGTACATTTATTTTCAGCATCTCAAATGCTCATTGCAGTTTCCAGGATGCTCCTCTTCCTACAAACCACCCTTTGCAACCTACTAAAAAGACTGGTGGCTGACGTTAGAGAGAGCTGTTTGTACTTCTGGTCGTTCACTGGGGAGTGACAGCAAAGTGAGTTGACTTTTCTGCTCACTATAAGTCACTGAGGCCATTATTGACAGTTCTGCATGGTTTCGAATTAAGAATTTTGTCATTTATATAAGGAATATGTGAAATATCTGTTTTATTGTATATCAGAAAAACATCTCTGTAGCTCAATGGATTTCTGTATGAAAAATCTGTCTTATAAGAGGTTGGTAATGTATTATGACATTTAAAAATGTCAGTTTACATCATCTATGCTACAATAACTTGGAAAAAACAGCATTGGGCACAAACATTACACAGTGTAAGGATAATATTTTATAAGGATACTTTTTCTGTCCATAGCCTCTTTTCAAAATACTAGTACCTTTTTTCATACTAAAAATTTAAAAAGCCTTTAGCCATAAATTAATTATTTTATCTTACTAGGATAAACAAATCAAAAATACTCAAGACAGCACAAGAATCAAACAAAAATAAAACTCAAAGTACAGATCTTGATATTTTTAATGTGAAATATGACTGTTCCATATTGAAGAAAAGAAAAACAACCATTCAGTGGTCACAATTACATAGTCTTTTATGTTATACACAAAACTACGTGTACTGTTATATCAGTTTTATTGTGAAATACGTATTTCTGCCTATATGAACAGAATGTTCACTTCTTGGTCCAGTTTTCTGAGAGGCTGCACTGGGTACAGATCAACTGCAATAACCAAGGCTCATTTTATTTCTTAGGATTCTGTTCCATTGTCATATGAAATAAAATTATTTTCCTCATTGGTGCCAACAAAATAAGGGTACAAGTTTACGTATTTATAAGCTATATAATTTACTACAATAAAATTAGGAAAACCCAAAGAAGGAGAACAAATAGATACACTTTTTTTGTCCAAATCACATGCTTTTGATTCCAAAGAAGCCATTATTAGCTGACAACAGTATCACAAGCAAAGCTTGGACTTTAACAGAAGGGTTTTATCAGAAACTGACTTTTTTCTAATTGAGAGGTAGGCTATATAACATTTTTTACCTCACTGCAAGAATTTGAAGTTAAGAAATACCATCATAAATGCACACTGCTGCAGAACAAAGAAGTTTGGAGTCTTAAATTTAATATGCTGCAAACTCATTCATTGGAACAGTTGAAATATGTGGATGTTTCCATGTGTGTCTCTTTAACACACACATGCTCAGCACAATAAAGCATATATGGCAATAAGAACAACTTTATTCATGTTGGATGCAAAATCCCAGTTGTTTATTCCTGAGCATCAGCTCAAACTTCTAAGATTGAGGCTAACAAGTATTTTGTTTGCCCCTTGGAGAGGCATCTAACTGCTCCACAGCCTTGAACTCAAAGCCAAAGTGACTGCGAAGGATAGGAGCCATGCATCAGACAGGCAACTGTGTGCCTTTTCATCCTACAGCTAGTCTAAACATCTACTGAGGTTCTGTATGTCAGTGCAGGCACTGGTTTGAAAGATACCATGTGCAGCTTTCCCTCACATGCCCCAGAAATTGGACCTCAGCTGAAGGATATTGTGCTGATGAAGCAACATACACCAGTTGGCAGCTCTGGTGGTCTCCTCTGCCTCTTTTCTACCTTGTCTTTCTATGGCTATCCTTGAAGAGAAAAAGGCTCTTTAAGAAGCTATTATGACCTAGAAGGGGGATGGTTATTAGCTTTCACATTCCTTCCTCAGGCTATACTGATTAACATTTCCACTGTGGCTGTCCAGGAAAATAGCACTGTTTTCATCTGTTATACTTTCTTGCCCTCTGCTGGAAGAACTATCACCTGATGTGCCAAACTGAACTTTTTAAAATTGATCCTCCAGACGATCATGAAAATAACTTTCTTCAGTGTTCCCCCATATCTTCACAAGAAATGCTAAAAAATACAATTTCCAACCAAACCACCTGATTCTTAACTAATCTTGACCCTACTTCAGAATCAGACCAATGCATTGAAAGTATCATTTTGTCTTCAAAAGGTACTTGCTTTAAAACACAAGGGGAAAACAGGGTGAAACTGAACATCCAAGGCAAAGTTGGAGAATAAGCAACATGCTTGCATTTTTTTTTTTTGAAAACACAAATGAAATACAGGTGATGGTGTTAAATAGGAATACAGTGAAAATGTTATTTTAATAAATCATAATGGGTTTGTGATGTTTTAAGGGAATAAGGGGGTAGAAAGTGTTATTCCATTCTCAATAAATAGCATGAATATGTTTTTCTACTCACAACCAAAGAAGAATCGTAGATAACAGAAATAAAATCACCTCTCTGCTATTATACTATTATCAATTGGACAGATTTGGGAACATTTTGAGAACTTCTGGGAGAGAATTTCACCTCTGGGCTTTACACCTTCAAAACCTCAGGTCTCTGACTTTCTCCAAACACATGCAGTTTCTCCTGAATAACAGTTGGAAAAGCATTCAATATTCTCCTTTTCATCAAAGAGCAGTTATGGTGGATTAAAGAAGTAAAGTCACCATGTCACAAAGAAGGAAGGATAGCTCTTTGTTAATCCACTGGGAAGGACCTCTCTGACTTTTAATGTCTCTTCAGGCCTTTCAGGCAATTGGTAGTTCCCTACTGTGAGTCATGAACTTTTGCAGAAAGTCTTTTTGTCATAAGTAACCTGCTTTCTATTTAGTGACCTTAATCTTCAAAATGACAGAGTATTTCCATGGCATGGAGAGCTACCCTTACATATCCTTACCCAGTATGGAATGCTTTACATGAGTAAGCTTATCATATGTAGGAAAATGGAAATTTTCTGTCAGCTGTTCTTTTTCAGTGAGTACTTTCAAAGACCAGGTCTTAGCTTGGTAGTGAAAAAAGTAGTAATTTCTGCTGGGATAAAACAGATGGAATATGGATGTGAGCAGGAGTCATGTTTTTCTTTACTGCTGCAGTCAGGTTCCTTTTCAGATAGTTGCTCTACAGTGACTGCTTTCATTCATCTTGTTATATTCCTGTAATATTCACAAGTTCCCATATTTGTTCGTAATGTGAACAAGATTTTGAAGAATCTTACTATGTTTTCACTGACAGTACAGAAATCATCTTCACTCCTGTTGCTGACCGCCTAATAGCATTTCTGTAACCACAGAATCTTTTTACTCATAGTAAGGTCAAGTCCTTTTAACTTTCTAAAGCACTGTAACAGCTGGAAACAAAAACTGCGTCCATAAAAATTCAGGCAGAGAGTCTGCAGCAGGCTGTTGGAGGACTCTAGACTGGAGACTGAGATAAATTGATCCAAACTGCATTTATATATATATATATATATATTTATTTAAGGATATCTATATAAACATCCAGAGAAAGCTATATATAACTATAGAAAGGCTACATCTATGACATCATATTCTGTCAGTGTTAACTTCCACCCAGAGTTGCAGAAATACAGTTTCCTTTTGCCTAAATTTCTTCCAAAAGCCAAAATACTCAGAGACATTATATTAGCAACATGGTATGGCTTGGGGAATAAGTAATGGAATGCAGAGCTTTTCATTTCAAAAACTTAAGCTCAGGTTCAAGTTATTAGAGGCCTGAAAATCCTGTTGTGACTCCTCTAACAACATTGGGAACATTCAGTATATTGAACATAAGTTTAGTTTTCAAATCCAATTACTTTATTTATTTTCCAAATATGAGAGATTTGCTCACATCACAAATATCAGCATAGAAGATAATCTTCTTAAAGTTTTTAGCAGAATGATCTATGATTAGATGAGATTAGAACTGATGTATTCTCCCTTTGCTTCAGATATTCCTTCTCTGTCAGGATGCCAGCGCAGAAATGTTTTCCTGGCCAGTTCCCCCAGAGGTAACCCTGTTGTGGAATCCCATAACCAAAATAGGGACAAATCAAGGCACTCTGTGACAGATCAGGAACTGAATTTTCAGAGCAGTTCAGAAAGAAAACGTTTTGAATTAGAACTCTGTCACAACAAATACTTTTGACTTCAGGAGACAGAGCTACCATGTGGTCCTGTCATATTGCTTTCTTTTTGTCACACTTTGTACACAGTATTGTACAAATTTCAGTATGTGGGTAATGGTTTCTGTGCTGTATGTTTAATATGGATTATACCATGGATGATCTAAAGTGATTTTAAGGAGGAAATGTTACAGTGCTCTGCAACATTTACTTGATATCTCTTAACAGAAAAGAGAAGCAGAAGCTCTTGAAATATAGCTTTAAACTGAAAAGTTGACCCTATTTTCCATCTCTATTACTTCATAAAAAAATTTAATTAGATTTACCAGTTTACATGTAAAGCAGTTTACATGGGCACACTCCGAAATGGACTTTCTGCCAAGACCAGTAATAACTATGGAGCAAAATATGGCACTTCAGAACCAACATGCAAACTGAAATTCAAAACTTCTGGTGCATGCCAATGCCATTAGCAACAATTTTATTCAGTATTTTTTCCAGAAAGAATTAAACTCATCTGTCAGCTTTTTCATTTTTATAGGTAATTTTTACAAGTAAAAACTGCATACTGAATGTCATCCATTTTTCAGAAACAGTTTTACGTTCACTTTACTGCTGTTCTCCCTGTCCTGTCCTGTAATATAGTCAGATCAGTAGTTGGTACCTGAAGCTGCTCCTGGATTTAACAGCGTGACTGATCTGCATTTTCTTTGGTGCTTCTGTTGCTTCTTCAACAAGTGCGTGGTCTGGACATTGCTATTGTTTATGTCACCCAGTAGCAACTTGCAAGTTCCCTACACATGCATGTTCTGATTTTGGCAAAAAAGTAGTATTTTCTCAGTTAGATAGGGGTCAATGCCATCAAACTTCATAGTTTTACTCTATATAGGCAGAATGGAAAATGGTGATTTACAGGTGTCTTCCAAATTCCACAGGGATTTATGATTTTAGGTATGTCTACAATACACAAAAAAAGTATGGCCACAAGCTACTTCATCTAAGTCAAGAGAGTAACACAGATGAATTCAGTTTTAATAGAAATTGGTAACTCTCTTCAAAGCATTACTTTAGGAGTTAACTGTCATGACTTGAGTTTAAAGTCAAGTGAAGAAGGAGCCTTGTCCTGCAACGCAAGGTACACTCACATTCTCAGAATGATTCTTCCTTAATGCATTTTTTCCCTTAAGGTCAGATGGAAGAAAAGGGGAGAATCTTCCCGTTAAAAGCATCTCGCCAAGATAGCCTGAAAGCATCACCTGGAATTCACCTCCTTTTTGTAAGGACATTCTGGAACACCAAGGACCTTTAAGGTATCAAAAGAGAGTGCTTGCACCTACATTATATGATGAATAACTCTTCAGATATTCTATCTTGCATCTTTAATTTCTCTTATTTTAGTTATTTTTAATCGATAAGTCATACAGTTTATCAAAATATGCTCTACAGAAAGATCTGTTATACAGACACTTTTCCAGCAAAGCTCCTTCAGTCAGCACACAGCAGCATTAGCCAACATGCAATTTCAAGTCCTTCAATGAAATCCCTATATTTTGCAATTAGTTTCACCCTTACCACCAAGTAACTGAAGCTTTGTGTCTATCCTGTTCTGCTGGAATAGACAGGTATGTACCACCTACAGCATCAGGGAGAAGCTGGAATGGATATGAGGAAACAAGCAAGGATCTGAGACACTGGATCTCACACAGGCATGGCAGTGGCCCCTGGCAGGGCACAGTCTCAAACACCTGCACAGTGCCAGAACAGCAACAGTGAAGCTCAGCTGAGTGTCCTGGATGAGGCTGTAGTGAGTCAGCTCCCTGAGGCCCATCTAGGCTATCCACTCAATAAATCAAGACTGTAAGACACAGAACAGAAGCCTGTCCCACTCGATGTTCCATTGCAGATCAGGATATGTGGATTGTATAGGTCCATGGGCATTAGAAATATCTAATACCTGTGCTTGCACTGAGATAATAATGTGTACACACTGATTTTGTAAAAGCCTTGGAAAGCCCAGAATACAGTAAGGATAAAAGTCAATCCTGAGTAATGGAGAAGGAACCATGGTAGTCCTACCAGAAGGCAAAAGAACATAGGTTCAAGACCGACATCTCTTACTGTAATCCAAAATAATATGTGGGTACACAATTATCCAGAAGAGTTATAAACACCTTTTAACCTTCAATTGAGGGAAATCCAGTACTGAAAAGAGTGATTACTGAATATGAGGACACAGACTGACTCAGACCAATCAATAAGGAGCTCTGTTACGCATTTCTAAAGATTTGAATATCTATTTAATTTTTGTATTTTTCTTCCATTCAGAGTCACACCAATTTCATTCTTGTTACATTCCGATTCTAAATTAACCCTCAGCAGTACAACCCTGATGCAAGATCCTTATCGGTAATGTAAATGCAGCAGAACTGCGCCCACACAGGCTTTCAGTTGCTGTGTTTCTAATCCCAGCCTGCAGCAAATTGTTCACTGCCACACTAGGGGAATTCCAGGGCAGGCACTCAGACTGAGAGCAGGGTTATGGAAAGAGGAAGAGGTGGATGTAAAACTGTCCCGCAGTCTGAAATGAAGGACTGATCTGGTGTGGAAATACATTTAATCTTTCTGACATGTCTGTTCTAAACCAAGCCAACTAGTGTCACCTCTATGGTGGTTCGTGGCATAAGAAAGCAACTTTTTTTGCTGATACCTTTGTGGACATGTTTTTTTTTATTGGAAACAAGGACTTTGAACATGGATCATTTTGACTTATGTTTAAAATAGAATGAATGTTATTCAAGTCACTTCCAAATTAACATGATTGTTTAAAAATATATGAAGTGCTTCACTGAATTTTAATTTCTCTACTGCAAAAACAATTTTAAAAGATTATAGCCTTGCACATTTTTAGGATGTAATCATGCTAGCTAAAACATGAATTTCATACACCACAAGAATTTTTAATCATTTTGTACTGAACATATGCAGCAGTGAAATGTCTCTCTCAAATGTCAAAATGAAATTAATATTTATTACCACATCTCTGCACTAGCACATTTACAAAACTGAAACTTGGGACATTTTCTATTAAGCCATCTAAGCCATTTTGTACATCCTCAGCTAAATGCATTTTCTAGAGATATTGCTCTGCCTCAGGGACTCCCAGAATTTCTGAAGTACTTTATGGCTTATTTCACTATATTCTTGAGGAAAAATCACTCAGGTCAAGTCAAGAAGGGAATCCCAACTCCAGAGGTGGCTTTTCTATGTTGTCAGCTTGCTGTGAATAAAGCTATAGCAATTGACATTGCTGAACCTTACACACACAAAAGGTGACATCTTAGCAGATGCATAAAATTATTGGCTTTGACGTCTCCAAGGCACAGGGGAAGTTTATAGGAGCATGGTAGGATTCATAACAACAGCAGCTCCCTAGCAGGGCAGAATAAAGGCCAGGTCCTCAACACCTTCCTGTTTGTAGGAAATAAGCTCTAGACAAGAACTTTGTAGGCTCACAGCGCACCCAGAAATGTATTTAAAAGACCTGTCAGAGAAAGGAGATGGTGCTTCCAGTCCCTGCTGTAAACTAAACAATGGAGAGTTTAGAACTTGGGTCTCTGATTTCCCTGACATAGAGTGTGGAGAGGGAGGATGTCCCTATACGTTTTTCTTTGCACCCCAGGTTGTAAGGGGTCAGGTGTCTCCAGAGACATGTGCAAAGTATTTTGTGTTTCCTGTGTGCTGAATTTCTTAGACCTCCAGGATTTTGTCTGCATTCACACTCTGCAGCAAAACCTCAGGCATGTAGGAGACTTCAGCAGGGGAAACCAAAAATCATGTCTAAATGTATTTATGATACTAGCTCTGTGTCATTTGGAAGCACAAAATGAACAGATCCACTAGCATCTGTGCTCCTAAATTACTTCACTGCCTTTGAAAAATCCCACCCTTCCCATAAAAGCACTAAGCTGACAAAGATCATATTGTCAAGCAGCCTGCACCAAACAAAAATCCAGACAGACTAGTATAATTATTACTGCCCCAAAACAATTAATCTGGCTTTAGATCTTGGGGATTGAATAAATTCATTTGAAGAGTGAAAGGTACTCCTGCTGTGATGCACCAGGAAGGAGGAGAAAGAAGCTCCTTTTATTTTGGAATTTGGAAGACTGGCAGCTGTTATTTGGTTGATTTGTACAGTGCACCACCAGCAGCTTTTACTGGCCAGTGGTTTACAACAGGATGCCTCACAGTGAGAATACTAGAGGATGATGGCTGCCTTTTTATATATGTAGCAAGACTCCAGCACTTATTGCATTCCTGTGCATCTTGCCACCGAGGCTGCTGTGCTTAGTTTGATTGGGGAGGCAGACAAAGTCTGCATAAAAATATGTGAATTAATAATCTAACTGAATTTGTGGCCATTCTGGGTTTATCTTCTGTGAACAATTTAAACAAATGAGTGTGACTGGAGGGATTGCTATCAGAAATCGTAATGTCCATAAATGCTGGCTGTCCCACTGGAAGCACAGCTACTGATCATCCAGTGTGGCAGCAGAAACAAATGATATCACGTGATACGTAAGGCTAAGCTGGAAAAAGCCCTCCTGTCCCTCCATATATGCTCATAGCATAATGCTTGTAAATGCTTCCAGGAGAATATTTCTCTGAAATCATTCTGGCAATGATTTATTATGGCAAAGATGCTCCAGAAAGTCCCCCTCCATCTGTGGACAAGGTACACAGCTAGCTCTGTTGTCGTGGCATGACCTTGCTCATGCAGCTCCTGGCAAACAAGAAGCACTGACACACTATAATTATACAAGCACGCAATAACAGCGTACCTAACTTCCCAGAAATCTCTGCTGCTTCGCTGATGTCAGCACAAGGAGCCAAAAGCTGTAATTAACTTTTCATTGAACTTTGATCAGTTTGAATGGATACAGCCTGTGGGCAGTGCCTGGGCTGGGAACTCTGCCAAGCCTGAAAGTTCCTGCCGGGGAGAGAAGCTTTGCTTGATGGTTGTCCCTGTTCTCATGCCCTCTCCCCAGATATTTGTTGCCCTCCCCTACCAAGGGCAGGAGGCTGAGCTTGTCTTTGGCCTTGCTCAGCATAGTTTCTCTTTCTTTCTACTTATGCTAATCAGAATTTCTTAGAAATCTCAGCAATATCTGAGCAATGTAGCTCAAAGCATCAGCAGGTCACAGGACAGAAGGGGAAATTCCTCTCCTCAAAACTGATCACTAACTAAAATTGTCCTGTTCTGGGTTAACTCCAGTAGCGCTTGGGCTCCCATGACACGAATACAAGCTGCTTCGAGAGGGACAGAGGTTGGAAATCACTGCTCCAAGACTAGCACACTAACCCCAGTAAGAAACTGGACCAGAAACTTGGCAGAGAAAGATGAATCTTGTATTTCTTCTGTTAAACATGGTATAGTATTAGCCTTATGCTAATTTGGGTCACCTAAATGGACTCTGTGTAATTTAATAAATTTACTGAATTACTTAATAAAAGATTGAATTTGGCTGAGTGTCAGAGAGCCAGTTAAACAGTGATTGACTGATATCCAGGGAAACAACATAGCCTAGAATGTAGGGACCCCATTACAGGGTTATGATGCTGAAGTAGCTTTGTTAGAAAAAGATGAGGCTTTTGGCAGTAGACATTCATGGTTTCAGATTCAAGGTCCCAAGTTCAGTTTCTGCTCTCAGTGATCTTCCCAGGGGTGCTCTGTTACACACAGACAAAGAAATGCATGAGTTGAATAAATTATTAATTAAAAAACATTTGTTCAGCGCTCTGCAGATTCAATACCTCTCTCCCCAAGGGCAAGTGTCTTACTCTCAACTCAGTCCAAAGCCAGGAGAAATGGATGACAGTTTTACTTACCTCTGGTTTGCTACAAGAGTCTATGTGGCTATTTAAAGATCCAGTGCCTCCAAAAGAGGCATCTGGTATCACCGTCATTTTCAGGAGTACTCTCTATTTTTAACATTCAGGGATGCAACTGGTCTGCATATTTTATTTTTTTTTTCTTTTGTCTGGACGCCTTCTCCTTGTGGAAAACTTATGACAAATGTATACCACAGTACAACTTTTTATAATTTTTATAACAAACTTCATTGCATAATCACGTTGAAAGAGAATAGTTATTTCATTTGAAACTCCCTTCTTCAAGATGTCAATTCTTCTCTTTGTATGCACAGGCTTTTATATTTAAAAGAAAAGAGTTTGTGGACAATGCTTGTTGCCAATACAATGTCAGCAGTTAATGTTCATCAAATATTGCCATTTCTGTAAAGAAATAGCTGGCTTTTATCCTTCAGCTGGATGTCAACACTATTTCACTTCTGGGATGGGTTCTTTCAAGCAGATGTAAACGTTTTCATCTGAGCTGGTCATCTCAGACTCTGTTTAAACTTATGAGACAGGAAAAGGCATTTTTGGGGTACAACTTCTTTTAGATCCATTTGCTAAACATGTAGGCCTTTTCTGCAGGGTCATCATGCTAATTCTAAAGTCAGAAGAAGGATGTACCTTCATAAGAGGAATAATGCCACCTAATGCCTGGATCGCACTTTAGCGATTCCTCTTCCTCCCTATTGATTAGAGTGAGTAGAAAATGACAGCTGTGTCTATATTGTATTTCCCACACTCCTAGTGTTGACAATGGTTGCAAGATAATTGCCAGATTCTTCACCCAAAAGAATAAAGGTTTGCTCCTGAACAGTTTTGTCCTTTTAGCAGGAGAATGCCTTACAGTATATTATTAATTGTAAAGAAAAATATGTTATTTACAATAGAAAATCTTGAAATTTATTTTTTTCTGTTTATTTTGATTTGTAAACAAAAATTTTATTTTGCTGTAAAATAAATTCTCTAAGTAGTTTGATTTCAAAAATTATGTGTTTCTGAAATTCCATTTGAATTTTAATTTCTCTCTAATATGTTTTCACTGTTCTACATGAGGTCATGCCATGTCAACAGAAGTTCATGTCAGCAGCATCAAGAGTGAACTAAGTAATTTCCAGATGTCCCTTCCAACATAACTTTTTCTGCTACCAGTATACACTAGTCATTATTACATTTTAATATCTCAAACCCTGAAAGGTGTATCAATTTGAATTGATCAACGTTAAACTTACAAGTTTTAAACAGTATTTTGTGAATGCCTAGAGAGACAGAAGTGTCACACATGAACAAATTTAAAACTCAGAGCCCTCTGTGTTCTCTTGTCATTCTATCGTACTCAAGAGGGAGGAGAGCAATTAAGTATTTGACTAATTGAAAATGTTTTATTTGCCTCTCTGTGTTCATGCTTGACTTCCTTCTTTGCTATTCCTGCTTTCGACTCATGTTCCTGCTTGTATTTGAGATGGACTGAGGATCCTCATGGACAGTCACTTAAAGAGGAATGCCTCCTCACTAAGCAATCACTTCTAAAGTCCCTATTGCATTTGGGCAGGTAATCTTAGCTTCTTTTTTTCTGGATGAAACCATAAACTTCAAAGGATTCTTTCATATACAGCAACTGACCTACATGGTGTTAGCTTGTTTTACTATGAGCTAAGATCTTTAAACCTGTAAAATCATTTAAGAGTATATTGAAAGGAAATGTGGCTGCCCTTTACTTTTGCCAACTCCACTTGCACACCCTTCTAGAAAATATTCAGGGATGTTTATAAAATAGTACATTATAATCAACAGTTGTACAACAATTGCAGAAAGAAATTTTCTACTTCAATTCATTATATACTTTCATTATACGCATCTAGCCTATGCACATCCTGCCAGAACTACAAAACACAGGTCACCTGAAAAAAATTAACATCACCTTCAACCTGAATAATCAAACCAAACTTTTCACATATATTGAAGTGAGTCTGAAAGCACTGAAATGAAAGGAAAACTGTGTTGGTGTTTAAAGTAAATATGAAAAACAAATTGTACAGATACAGAAAGACTTAAAAACATTTAAAAAATGTAGCTGGAAGTCAGACAAGTGCCTCTTCGAAACCTATAACTTTTTGCCTCTTATGCTCCATCGCTGTCAGTGTTCAAGGCTGGGTTGGACACTGGTGGCATGGCTTAGTGGCAGGTATCCCTGTTCATAGCAGGGGGGTTGGAACTAGATGATCTTAAGGTCCTTTCCAACTCTAATTATTCTATGATTCTATGATTTTTATATTGGATCCCTGTCTAGATCTCATGCAAGAGGCTTGCTTATTGCTCAGTCTGGGACAAATTAGTGGATGAAGAACACTGTACCACACAAAATATTATAATTGCGGGCAAGAAGCTGTCTAAGAGCAAACTAGTCAGAGACATCCCACCTTCCTGAAATTTCAGTCCATAGTAAGTGCTATTTTTCCAGGAAAATTCTAGTCTCCAATTCAAGCTACAGAACAGGTAATAAAGTATAAATCAAGTTTTATGTCATCTGAAAGTTTTTTCCTATTGTCTGAAGAACCTTTTCCTTGATGGAACACTATGCAACAATATTTTAAATCCATAGGTCTTTAGGAACTAAAATATCATTGCAACACAAACCATTTCCTGAAAGATTACAAGCTTGCTCACTCTCCAAATGGGAAACTATAGTAAAATCTCTCTGGTGACGTTTACCTGCAAATTCTACCAGTTTTCCCTGCATCATTTTTCACCTGCCAGTAATAAGAATATGATAATACCTACATATATTTAGCCTAAACTATTGAACAAAAGCCTGAATTTAAAAGGAAAAGACACTGGAATACAACATATAATCATTCCCACACACATCCCCTACCATGACAAACGGGAGTGTGTATTCTGAATGCAGTAATCAGAACTGTTTAAGATAATTAAGGATGCTGTCTGGTGATCCTCCTAAATACAATTGTTCCTTGTACAAGCTGTTCAGCAAATTCAATAGGCTGTATAAGCAACACCTGAATTATGTAAGTGGATGACATATTTTTATATGCATCCTTATCACCAATAATATGCAGCTAATGCATCATATTCAGTAAACTGACTTTAAGTGATAACAGGTGTTTAGCATAATGAAAACTGCTGCTAGTTGGTCAACATGTAAATTAATTTTGTTATTTACAGAACCAGATGGTCAAATCTGGAGCACCAGCGTGGGTAAAATTAATAAGCCTCCTTGAAGCAGAACATGATGTCTCGTCTGTAGCTTCACTAGGTTCTAATTCTAACTACCATGTGAAATGCAAGAGTACCCCCCTGACAGAAAGACTAACTGACTCTCTGCCCAAGAATACTACACCGTATATCACCAAGTAAAAATGGCTAAAGGTCATACAAATAATTTTCATGAGAGATTAAAAGAAGTGGTAAGAAATGATAATGTGCTTTTTTGTTCTTGTGCTCTGTGCTGCTTAGCACATCAGTATGATTTGTTATTATTTCATTCCTGCTTTTTTTTTTTTTTGTAGCAATGGCTTGGTATTGCAGAACATGCAATTTAAGTACAGAGCTCAATTGTTAAGCTATTTACATTCTAAGGTAGAGATTGATTTATCATATGCAATATTAAGTTTTCCTTCGAAAGCCCTGTTTGAGAAACTCATGGTCTGACTTAATCTGTGATTCAGAGGAAAAGTTTTTTTCCATCCATAGTCAAAGCTCATTCAGATGAGATCAGGTAGTTGCACATACATGCCGGACTAAGAAATTCCACTTGTCTGGATTTCCTGAACCAAAAGGGATGGCGAAGACCTCCTGGCACTGCAGCCACATTCCTAAGAGTAACATGCTGTGCCCAGTGTGAAACTTGCTGCCTAGGATGTGCACAGCAAGCATGGCACACATCACACCCAGCACACTCCAGCTGTAGAACTCATGAATGTGCACATTACAAACACCCAGTAGTATCCTCTGCCACATTGGCAGGCACTTGGAAATCCCCTTATCCTAGAATTGCACTTGTACAAAGTCTAAAGGCAGCAGTGAAGCCACTTCAAGGAAGCACAGGCACAATAGTCCTGCACATGGTGACAATGAGATGCATCTTGCTGTAGAAAGCACTGTTTCTTTGTGACTCCTTTGGACACCTGTCTTTTCATCAGGGACACCCTCTCAGTGTACCACATGGCATTGGTCCGTTTGCCCAAGGACGGAGTGACAAGGTGCCAGAGAGGAAGTCTGAGAGGGCTCACAGCCCCTGCAAATTGCAGAGATCTTCAGCCAGTGCCTACCTCTGCAGGACCTTGGTTCCCATGTGCCTTACGCACTCTTATTACACTCTTTAAAGTTATATTAATTTCTGCATACTAGAAAGAAATCATAACTGATAATATTTGCACCTCAGGTTTTCACTGGAGCAGATTTCTTTCAGAACGAATGCAGACAAAAGTGCAATCGTTATGCACTGCATTTTTAACTCTCTTCCTATCCAGTGTAGCTGGCTTAAATTGAAGAAAAAAACAGAGTATAAATATAGATTAAATTCTAATCTATATCTATACACTTTCAGACCTTATACAGAACTCGTGTCTCCTGTTTCCCTTTGTGTGTGCATCAATTACGTTTTTTATTTTTTTTATTCTCCTCCACTAGTTGGAGGTTATGTTTTAAAAATGTAAAACCTTCAGTGACTTACTGAGAATTATTAGGCATATATGAACTAGTTTTGGAATTCAAGTTGCTTAACTGGAAGCTACATGTACATTGAATTATTCAAGTAATGAGTACCTTTAAAATGTGCAAATCCAGCAAGCCTTGCTTGCTATTTTAAGAAATCCTGTCTATTTAGAAATATTCTGGTCTGTTAGGAGTATAAAAGCATGCAGCAAGGTGAAGTAACAGACATTCCTATGAACAGCTTAGATCAGTCATACCACATATTTCAGTCCTCATGGCTGCAGTGCCTCTAAATACATTAAACTGTACTCTACCTGGGTTAAAAAAAAAAACATTTTTTTGTTAGCATGCTGTGCAGTGTGTGAGACAACAAGAAAAATAAGTCATGGAGGAGTATTAAATTCTTTTTAAATATGTATATGTCTTCAGGCACCCTCACCAGCTACTTTGTCAATTCACGATAGCAAGCCCGCCAGTCGGGAACTGGCCAGCTTGAAGAGGAAACTGTAGCAATAACCAGGTATTTCAAATATATTTGGCTCCTTAGCATACACATGAAAGCTAGTCACCAAATTCAAATTAATAACATGTACAGAAATTAGCATGGTTCTTAACCCTCAAAACAGTAGCATGCATCTGCAGAACTGGAAATGCCTCTATCCTTTGGCTCTACTGATTTGACTGAGGCCGCACAAATCAGGGGCAAGAACAGAATTAGGGCTCCAGGCTTGCATTTATGGTGTTGGCATCTTCCAGTAGTCATTTACAGCAGGTTTGTATTGCCCTGCTAAATCAGTTGTGCATTATATGTCCATGGGATGCTAAGGCAATTGATTTACAAAGTTCAATCTAAGAATAAAGATTATTCTTTCCCAGCAGAGTCTCTACTCTGCTCTCGGGAGACCTCACTTGGAATATTGTGTGCAGTTCTGGTGACTTAACATAAAAAGGGCATGGAGCTATTGGAAGAAGTCCAGAGGAGGGCCATGAGGATGATCAGGGGACTGGAGCACCTCCCCTGTGAAGATAGGATGAGAAAGTTGGGGTTGTTCAGCCTGGAGAAGAGAAGGCTGCGTGGAGACCTCATAGCAGCCTTCAAATATCTGAAGAGGGCCTATAGGGATGCTGAGGAGGTACTCTTTACTAAGGACCCTAGTGAGAGGACAAGGGTTAATGGGTTCAAGTTTAAACAGGGAAAGTTTAGATTGGATATAAGGAAGAAATTCTTTAGTGTAAGGGTGTTGAAGCGCTGGAATGTGTTGCCCAGCGAAGTTGTGAATGCTCCATCGCTGGTGGTGTTCAAGGCCAGGTTGGACATAGCCTTGGTTGACATGGTTTAGTGTGAGGTGTCCCTGCCCATGGCAGGGGAGTTGGAGCTATATGATCTTAAGGTCCTTTCCAACCTTAACTGTTCTATGCTTCCATGCATATTGTCTGATATCTGCTGAGATATATTCTGATACCTTACTGAAGAAACAAATACAAGTGCTGCAAACACAAGATGCTATTTTTCACTAGATATCTTCATTTCACAACTGTACCAACTACACAGGAGAAAATTCTTCCTCCCAGTGTCAAAATGCTGCTGTGCATTTGCAGTAAATCAATAAAAATTTGCATCAGTAACACTGCATAGCTTCCTTCAAAACATGTCCCTGACTTTTGTACTGCAGCTGGCGATTTGTTTCTGTTATTTAATACCAACAGTGATATGCTTGAATAAGACTGTAGAATAGTTTAATTACTGTATTAGATAAGCAAAAAATGTCTCTCTCTTGGAAACCAAACTAAACAGAGAATAAAAATTAAGGAGAAAAAAAAAAACAAACAACCAAATCAACAACAAGAAAAAATTGACAGACACCATACCTCTGATGAACCATTCAAGCAAAACAAGCTTCTCCCAAATCATAGTGATGGCTCATTATAGAAAAATCTAATGCTGCACAAACTACGGGGTTTTCAGTAATTGCTATCATCTTACTTACCTGCAACTCAGTGACAAGTGAACAAGGGGAAGGTGAAACTGTATAATAAATTGGATAAAACATGTGCTGTTTTCCATCATGTATAGGAAATGTACAGTCAGATTTTCCCCAGCTGAAATGCTCAGCTAAAGTGAATGGGCCATGCTCAAAGTTTAAGACTGATGGAGGGGTTTTGACAGCATTGGGTGCAAGCAGACTTCCCAGGCAGCTCTCTGGTGGTTGTGCTTTTGGTGCAAAGCTGAGCTCAGGGTCCCAAGCAGAATGGACACATGATCCCCAGCAGCACAGCTTGCAAAAGGAAGGTTAAGGGAGGTATAGTAATGTCAGGGGACAGAGCAACAGCTGGGTACAGGAATATCTTAACATAAAGATTACTTCTAAGCACTCAGTAGGGGTTAGAGCAGGTAGCTGCATGCAGCACTGCATCACAGAGAAACAAGCTCCCTAAGTATTAGAAATATTTCAAGTGAAAATTAAGTACTTTTCCTATCACTGGTTCAGGATTGAATGAGTTTTAGTATAAAGAACAGGAAAGAAAAGAATCGTATTTAGTTCACTTAGGAGCACATTAGGACAATTGTTTTAAAAAATCAGCAGCGTAAATAGTTTGTGTTTAGGTAATCTGAATGCAATATTGCTACCATCCCAGTGTCTCAACAATAGTGATGTGTGAAATTTCCTCAGCTGTTAGAAGCAGAGAATTCAGGGTCTTTTCCATCTCAGAGACCATCAGTTCAGATAAAACCAGGAATACCCGTAAGCTTGTAAAACATGTACTAAAATGTGACAGAAGGTCAAAGTTAATTACGAAGAGGCTGAATAGCATTCCCATGAAGACCTACATTTTTAAATGTTGCCACAGCTCTAAAAATTGTAAAAAAACTTCTGTGGTATATGAGGAGGTTTAGTGCTCCATTGCTGTCTGGATGAAAACTGTTGCTCCAGTGTGTAAAGTAGTTTACCAACAGGCAATTGTATTAGATAGGACAGGGAATGGAAACCAAACATGAAATTAGGTGATAGTGATGGACAATGCAAGAGGAAAATTTGAGGGAGGAAGTCTCTATGTATTGCATAAGAATGACCTGTAGTCTTATAGCACTTTTCTCCTAAGACTTCAAAGCACTCTATAAGCAAGGTTTCATGCAGTTGTACATTGGCAGGATGCCAGAACCTTCCTCCTAATTATATAGATTCAATTTTTTTCTTAAAAAAAAAAAACAAAACTTTCTGTCCTTTAAAGACTGTCATGTAAATTGGTGAAATAATATCTAGTTGAAATAGACAGTCAAGCACCAAAGTTAATTATCTCTACTTTGTCTCAGTAGACTCTTCACTATCAAATTACAACAGTATTTCTAACACAAATCTGGTATCTGTACACACCGTGCACTCAATTTCAACTCCTCAAGGACTTTTAACCAAGAATTCCAAGAGGAATGGCAAAAGAAAACAAGGAAACCACACTTTCATGCCTTGATAGGATTCTGTCCACTTTCTATCTAAAGGTCTATGAGAGCAGTCCTGAGGAGAAGACGATATCATTTGATGAGAAGTTCATCACCTGGCAATGTGCAGTTACAGACCAGAAATCCACCCATATCCAGGGCTGTATGAAAAAGAGCGTAACCAGCAAGTCAAGGGAGGTGATTCTGACCCTCTACTCCGCTCTCGTGAGACCCTACCTGCAGTATTGTGTCCTGCTCCAGAGCCCCCAGCACAAAAAGGATGTGGAACTGTTGAAACAAGTCCAAAGGAGGGCCAGAAATGTGACTGAACAGCAGGAGCACCCTTCCTAAGAAGGTAGACTGAAAGAGATGGACTTCTTCAGCCTGGAGACAAGAAGGCCCTGGGAAGACCTTCTCACAGTCTTTCAGTACCTTTTTACAAGGGCATGTGGTGATTGAACAAGGGAGAATGGCTTTAAACTAAAAAGGGGAGATTTAGATTAGATATTGAGAAGAAATTATTTGCTGTGAGGGTAGTGAGACACTGGAACAGGTTTCCCAGAGAAGCTGTGGCTGCCCCACCCCTGGAAGTATTCAAGGCTAGGTTGGACAGGGTTTTAAGTAACCTGGTCTAGTGGAAGGTAGGAAGGATGGAATGGGAAATTTGGAAATAGATGATTTTTATGGTGCCTTCCAACCCAAACCATTCTATGATTCTATGAATGAGCTAAAATGAGAGACTTATGTTCTTTTCCACTTAATTCTCAGCTAAAATATCTTAAACCCTTATCTCAAGATGCCCTAGACTTGGAGCTGCAAAGGCATCTGGACCACAACATCCCCACTCTTTTTGTGGCATCTAGAAGACACAATTCATAGGAGGTATTTTCTAAAAACTGTTTCATAACTTTGAACAGACAGCATTTGTAAGGGAGTGTTTAGGAAAAAAAATTTCACCCTTCCAAAAGTGCCTACATAGCTTCAGAGTTTAACTTTGCATGTTATTTAGAAACTAAGGACAGCTCCTCTTCATGGGTTTCTATTGATATAGTTAAGTTAATGCAAGGTACTAAGTGTTACTATGTCTGACCGACATACTACTTCAGCAGAGTTCCTAGCATTAATGCTGCTTGAACCTATATCTGAAATTTGACCAATTTAGCTTGTTCCACTCAGAGGGTCATTTAATGGACTGATGCTGACTTAATATGCATCACTTTAGAGTTCCTACTGAATTTCCTTTTGGAGCACTTATCTGCACTACAATATCAATATTTCTATACCAGGAAAGCACTACCAGCGCACATATAGTCTGTATATCATTTAAATTTAATGGGACTTGATTTCTCAGATCTGCATTTTAGAGATATTTAGGGCACTAAGGATGAAATTAGGGGCTGAAATACTTTTGAAAAATTCAGCATTACGTACATGCTTCCAAAGACATTCGATTTCTTTCCAAATAAAGACATGCATGAGTTACTTATGGGTATGGTTATCAAATTAATTCAGAATTTCTCTAGATGCTGTGGAAAATTGGTAGCATAACCAGAACTGGAAACTAGGAAGAGTAATTCAGAAGTCTGTACAACAACCACAGAACAACCTTTCTTCCTTTCAACTACTTACCTCACGCTTCAAATACTGATCAAGAACTACCATATTTTAAATGTAGAATTTTCTTAAAATAGCAAAGCTGTCTCTTATGACTGATTGAATGGGAAATACCAGCCTTTGATCTTTATAATATTTTTAACATTAATTATATTTTACCAAGTCCAGTTCTGGTCAGTATTCTAAACAACTGCAGGTAGTAATTGTTGACTGAATGTGCATGCATGTTTATTTCCATTCATAAAACAGTTGTTTTAACTTTTTGTAATGCAAGATGCTTCCATTTAACATTTTGCAATGAAAATCTCTTTTTTTTTAATGATTAGGAAATCTGAAGAACATCATAATACACACTCCTAAAGGACAAGTGGCATTTTCATGAGACACCAAGGGAGATAAATAGAGTAATCCTTTACACGAACTTTTTGCCCACAAATATATATTTTGTTCAATATTTTAAATTGGTAGCTTTATTTAGTGCCTTTTCTAAAGATAATTACACTACTCAGGATTCATTATACTGCAAAAAAAAAAACCTACAAAGATACAGCAAATTAAATTTCAGGAGCACTTTTCTTTCTTAATTGATCAAAAGAATTATGGATTGCTGTACAACTGTAACAGTAATAGGTCTAATGGACATGTCAGCTCATCTGGTCTGCAAACGGCAGGAAAGTCACTGCATGAAACAAACCAGTGGGCTAAATTCTGCCATTGCTACACTGAAATAGATGGGGTTGGGCAACCCTGTTCAAGAGCAGTTTGACCCACTGGCTGTAGTGTATAAAAGAAGAAATGCATCCGTTTATCTTAAATATAGGAGATTGAAAACCAGGATTATTATTTCATTTACTCTAGCAGGAGCTATTTGAAGCAACACTATTAACTTAAACTGACATTCTTTCTGTCTTCCCAGCAATCTATCAGTCTGTTGCTATGTATGTCATATATAATGTGTATCGCTTTAGTGAGTAAAAAGTGTTTATTTTAAATACATAACATCATGCATCTGTCTTTATTACAGCCACAACAATGAAACTCTATCATCTCACTCTGCAAAAAAACCTCTATATTTTATTGAAGACAATTCTATTATTCTGCAATAAGGGACCTATTACATGCCCTCATTTTGGTGAAATTACTAATGCAGATTGATTTCCTTAGAAGAATTACTGAACTTCTATGTTTTCTGAGATTCTAACTTAATTCATGCACTTATCACGATAATATGCTTTATTATTTGTTATAACAAGCTGATGAATTTTCCTTAGGCAATGTATAATTATTAGACAATGCCTATTACAAGAATACTGAAAATGGATGCTATACAGTGACTCCATGCAGTTTAGACCATCCTTTCTCTATTTCATATCCTGACTCAGAGTCATCATTGGGATCTCTCAGTGTTAATTCAAGGACAAAAGTTCTATTAGATTTTCAAATTATCTAATTATGCTGCCAATTTCACATTAAGATATAGGGAATAAAATAAGAAGACTTGACATTATTTTATCAATGTAACATTCCTTAGGTATTGGAGGATACTATCCCAGATCCAATCCATTAAATGTAGTTTAGCCAATAATGAAAGTTTTAGGAAGCTTTCAGTGAAACTAGGTTAAGACATTTCTACAGAAGAATAAGCAAAAATGGCAACAGTGGGTATCACTTTCCTGTTCAGATCAACTTATACATGTCCCTCAATCTTCATCCAAATAAAAGCCAGTAGACCCATACATTAGAGAATCCCAAGTTTAATTGCCTGGGTATTTCACCATTATAATTTTTCACCTTACTTGTTATTTTATTCATCTTTATATATCCAGAGTTTTATAATACCAAAACATTTCTGCTACAATTAAAAAGTCAGAGTCTTACCTCATAAAAATACAGATAAAAGCTTAAAGACCATAATCAAGAACCCCAGAAAGAGGTCAGCAGAAAAGAGACTCCCACTTCTCCACTTATATTTAATTTTCACTACTTAGTACTTTCTTATAAATTTGTAAGCCTCATTTTAAGTGTTCTGGGCCGCCAATGAGTAAACATTGACACATCCTGAACTTGTTAGACACCAGAAGTTTCCAGCACCTGAGGGATGACAGAAGTGATCCAGTGCAGTCCTGGACCACTTTCCCCATTCTAGCTAGCTTATCTGGTAACAGAAATGGTGATCTTTCAGCAGCACAAGACCATATTCATGTCCTGGCTGCACTTATACAATGCTGGTTCACAGTTCAGCCAGCTTCAAAGTCACCATTTCCCAAGCACTAGAAGATTTCGTCTTGGCATTTTTAATCTAAATCAAATCACTTGACAGTAATCAAAATGTTTATAGAACTAATTGAAATCTTCCATTTAGATTCACCTCAATATCAACCTGCATTTTAGGCATTTTGTGCTTCATGGATCCTGAGGGTAGATAGTGCTTGGAGCCCAGAAATGTAAACCTGCTTGGCCTTCTGTTCTGCTGCATGAAGGAAGTTCTCAGCAGTAGGAGAGTGCAGAAACGTTCTCCAAACAAAGCATTCTTCCTGATCATGAGAGAAATTGTATTTAATCTTTTAGGAAAAAAACAGAGTTAGTGCATTCATTGCACTGAATTTCCCCTGTTAAGATTTATTCCACCCAGTTTATGGAAGCCGTAAGAGTGAATTAGCTGAAGCAAAACAAATGGGTGCTGTATTTACTGCATTACTAAGCTTAGAAAAGAACTTCTAGGACCTCACAGGTCACCATGAATATTTACATCCTGTAGCTGCTATGGTGATGTGGATTTGGTTTTGTTTTTCACCAACAGAGGAAGATATTTCTTCAGTGTACACTTGTGCCAATGTGGAGGAATTTCAGTTTACATTTCAGTGATGAGGCACATAAGCAGCAGCAGATGGTATTTGGAGCACACCGAAGATACAAAGATATCAGGGGAGCTGGAAGAGAGGATCTAATCATAACAAGCTGCTTCATAAGCCCTCCCCAAAGAAAGCAGGCACTTCTAAACATGTTTGCTAGCTAATGTTGTTTTCAGGTACTCTCTAAAAGAATAACAATAAAATATGCTAAATATTTCTTCAGAATGCTGCAATAAAACTCGAAAAGAAACCCTAAAATACGCTTATGTTTTCTGTCCTTTCTGATTTCCTCCCTTACCTGTACTTCAGTCCTTCAACAGAAAAGAGTGCTACACAGGCTTGGCAGGGGTGAAACTGAGCTTCAGAAGAACAAGGTGAGCCCCACTGGAAGTCAGTACTACTACTAAAAATTCATCAGAAGTCTCCAAGCCCAACCTGTATAACGCATTAATTGTGATACTGCCTGTACCAGAAACTAATGAAAGGTATTTGAAAGTGGAGAAAATCAGGAAACAAGCAGTAAACAAGATCTGATGGCTGTTTAGCTCATTATCTTTGGAATGTGCTACAAGATTATTAGGAGTTTAGGTTTTACAGGTCAGTTTAGAGACCTCAAGATGTGTCCAAAGTGATCCACGTGGTGTAGGTGTCATCTATAATGTGTGATTGGAATCCTGAATCATTCCTGAAACCTCAATTTTCTTGGGATTTATGTGTTGATGATGCTACTCTCATGACACACCACACAAGTGAAGAGTTAAAATGTATACAGTGTAAATTAAAAAAAAAAAATAGCTCAAATTGTGAATGTAAACAGGTGGGAGATAATTGGGTTGGGAGAGGAGGGGAATTGTCCCAGGCTGAACTGAGCTTTCATGCAGAAATCTGCTGCTTTCTGTCTGCAACTGATACAGGTAGCCTAGAAACTTTAATAGTACCTGGACTAAATAAAAGTGACACATCTTGAATCCTCCAGTTAATAAAGAGATATGAACCAAAATCAACACTTAGGAGACTGCCCATGTAACGTTAGACTGTTTAGGTAGGAAAAACTGAGGGCTTTTGAGGGCCGAAAAGAGGGTGAAGACTTTGAAGAGTGGGAGAAGTTCCTGGAGACCAGAGTTGTATAGAGATGAATGCAGGGGGATGTCCACTGACCTTGGCCCCTGAGACCCCTAACAGTTGACCAGCAGCATGGTAGGAATCAAACCCAGTTTTCTGACAAGCCATCCTAGGCTGGCAATGACCTCTTTGTCAGGAAAGAATGGCAAGATACAGTGACCATTGCACTGGGGGCAGCAAGCGAGTGGGTGCCTTGGGTAATCAAGTAGTGCAAAACTGTTGGCAATTCTTAATCATAGAATCTAAATTCACTGTGGGTTCTCATTCACTCTGTCTCGCCTGTGACACCAGAGTCTTAGAAGTAGTCTCAGATCCCATCTAGACATGCCCATGGTGACTTAGGCAAAATAAGTCAAGTTTTTACATTTTCTCTAGTATCAGACTGAAGAGAGGTGACAAGGTGCTCAGACTAGAGAATGTGAGACATATTTACTTTAAAGACTACAATAAAGGCTTTAAATAAGATTCTTTTTTTCCTTTTTTCCTTTACACACTTCAGTTCTAAATCTTGCATTCACCTCCCAAATTCTTCACATAGTGTTTCTGTATGAGGAAAATTCATGAAGGGATCCTAGAGTCTGTGAGACACTCAGCTACAAAAGTCATTCCAAAAGCAGGACTCTCTTAACCTCCCACTTGCCATTACAGGTTTCAAAAGGAAGTAATTTCTCTCTGCCTGGACCTGGGATAAAATAGACTGATTGTTTTAGCTTTGTTATTCTTACTCAGGAGCAAGAATTATGAGACAGCTTATTTTAAACTGCTAGCTTGTCATTAAGTAAACAAGCAACACTAATTGTGATTACTGATAGACAAGGATTGCCTGAAGGAAAGCTTGGAATTGATGAGAAAGGGTTTTAAGCTTTTATAAATCTCACAATGAAAACAAGACAAGGAAGAACCACTTTAACTGAGTAATGTGCTGCATATTTGGAAAAATCCTTTATTCAAATAGATAAAGCAAACCGGATTTTGCTTTAATCCACATGAAGTGATCAGAGTAGTTCACCTTCCTATAGTACTGTATCTAAAATGTTATGAAATAAAGACTCTGATCAACAGAAGGAGATGATTATCACTGTCTCCTTTGTGTGCCACACATAGAGGACATTCTCACATGCAGAAAGTTCACTATACCACTGTAGAGATAACCGAGCTGCTAGAGAAACAATTAAAAAGATATTACTGATAGCTAGTTTACATTTAAAGATACAAACTTACACCAGTAACACGTTGAAAGAAACACTGAACTGTTCAGAATAAAAATGCTGTTATTACTTTAAGCAACTTGGGATGGATGGGAACTTCTGTGAGAGGAGTAGGACAAATATCTGGAGGAGCTGGACCCAATATAACCTTTCTGCTTGTGAGCAGCAGTCTGAAGATAATGGGTGTTTCAAGAACATACATAATGAATGAAGATTAGCTTTTAAAGCACAGAATTTTACCAGCATTTTTTTTTTTTTGTATAATTTGTTTGCGTTATTTTAGCACCCAGGAAGCATAACCAAAATGAGGATTCCAATGCCTACACGTGAACATTTGGGGAAACAGATGGAGCAGATGAACATTTATCACTTGTTTAACAGTTAATGCACTCCAATACTCCAATCATTGGGGTTGTCCTCTAATTCCTCAACAGCCATCATGTGGTTAACTCCTGATAGGATCTAACTTCTTAATGGCACCCTGTGAGGTCCCTCAACCTCTGGAGGAATAAACATAAACAAAAATTATAGAATTGCGTTTCAATTCATAATTTCCAGCGTGACTGCCAAGAACACTAAAAATCTGATTATACTATTGCTTTAAATATAGGCTTGTAGCATAAGTGAAGTTGTTATTAACAGATGAACCTGCAATTTATATAGTGTATGAAAAAAAATTATTTTTATTAGATCCGAATGTTATTAAAAACATGCTGCCTGCAAATATGAGCTTGCAAATAACAGATGTTTCTTTGATAATTTTGTTTTTTTAAGCATGAATTGAATTCTTATTTTGACTTTTTATATTATTAATCAGGAAATTCAAAGCATTTGAACCACAGATTTCCTAATGTTCTGCTATTACTTTATATGTTCCAGGTGATATGCATATGTATTACAAATGCTTGGTTTACAATATGTACGTAAACAATATTTAGACAAATTAATGCATGGTCTAATGCTAATTAAATCAAGAAAGTTAGAACAAGAATGAATTAAGCCCTTTTGCTCTTATTTGTACATATGAAATTAAGGTGACTTTAACTACAGTCTATATAATAGGTTTAGAAAATTCAGGATTGTATATATTCATATTCCTAAATTTTTTTTTATTAAAGACAGCTTGACAAAAATACCTGCTTTTCCAGTGTAGTCTACAGTCATTCAAGATATAGTTCTCTCTCTTCAGTGTCATAGGCAAAAACAATAGGTTTCCACACGGTCTGTGTCCAGACCCATTTCCTTTCTGTCCTCCAAAGGCTTCAGGTTCTGTCTAAGGATATCGAAACAAGAAGGGAAAATCTGGAGGGGATCCAAAGTCTGAAATAGAAGAAAGGAAAGACATCTGTATGAAAATTTGACTTGACTGAAACTTCTATTGTCTATATTGCTAACCTTCCTCTCAAATACCTTCAAATTAAAGGCTGGAATTCCTCACAGCCATGTATGTTATGCTTTATTCTTCTGCATGTTCAACCAGTCAGGAAAATGTTATTTAAAAAATAAATGTAGCAGACAATATAGGCATATGTGCATACATACGCATACGTGGACCAAAACTCTAACCTCAACAGTGCATGTCCTGACTTTGTAGTGCAGGTCTCAAAGCATAACTTCCCCAGCAGCTTTCAAAGTTGTTGACCTTGCAGGTTTCCAAGCTTTATAAGAACAAAAACTTACCAAACTTTGATATCAATATCTTAAACATAAAACTGTAGTTTTAAGTATGGGAATAATAACAAAGGAAGCAAACTCCCTCTTAGATACTGGCAGTCAGTGAATTTTATCTGCTAGTTGGGCCTGACAACAATTTCCTGATAGGAAGCAGAGCAGATTCACTTCTGTCCAGCAACGCAAACTGACTTTACCTTAAAAATAAATATATTCTTTTTATTAATGTTAGCATTCTAGGATCTACATAGTATTCATTTTCAATATTTTTTTTTTTTTTGATACTAAGAGACACGATAGAACAACACCAAATGAGGGTCAGACCCCTACTACCTCAAATCACTGCAAATTTCTAATTCTTTACATAACAGCTTATGGTAGCACTTGTCAAAGGGAAGGTTATAGGGGTAAGATATAGTCACTCCAAAAGGGAGATGAGGTGGTCTCATTCAGCATTCTTTGTGTACCTGTTTGTACAGTCATTAATGCATTGACAACAGTAGTCATATATTTATGTGAAACAATAAGAACCAATTTATGCAAATGTTTCATACAAAAATGATTCATTACCTTCTCAGACATGGAAAATATCCCTGGAGAAGCAATGGTTCATTTTTCAAACATGGGAGTTAGCTGCATCTCTCCTGCCTTAATCCTAACAACTTTAAAGCAAATCAGAAGTAGCAAAGAACAGTTAATACTCAAAAAAGAGGAGCTTAAATATCCCTGAACAAATAAAAATCACAGAATCATAGAAGGGACCTACAATCTTGACAGGCTCAATTCAGGCTTGAAAGAAAGGTCAAAAACTCAGACAATGTGAGTATCCCACTCCGATCCAGAATCTCTTCTGCAGATGCTCCCAAGGCACATTAATAGGGCTGAGCTGTCAGCCACTTTCTCAAAACAGTCCTGCAAGCCAACAAGATGTAGACATTGAGGCAAAGAGAAATGTTTTCAGCTCACATCTTGGAATTTGTAGATTAAGCTGAACTTATCCCCTGCATCTTTATAAACAGCCATCATTCTCTCGTGTGTGTCAGATGTTTAACTCCTGTTCCTTACAACTGTATTTGTTTTGCTTAGAAGATGCTTACAATGTAATTAGCTAACATCATATTATTCCATCCCTACAGTATGGTAATCTTTAAATAAAACAGGCTACTAGAATAATTTGGTGGTTGCAAACATAGTAATGCATCCACTCCAAAGAAGTAGCCTAATCATTTAGGATGTTCTGAGAGGTGGTAATGTAAGGATGAGAAAAAAGTGTCTTCCAGGAACCTGCATTAGTCAGAAAACCATGTATGGCAGTAGAGATCATGTTTGTGAGCCAAAGGAATTTTTAACATTTCTTCTTTGATGGTTCAGAGAGGCTTGGTTGGCATATAGTTTGATTCCCATCAGCACATAATCTACCAGTGAGAATAATTGCATACCTGTGTTCAGATCATCAGCTTTACATTTTTCTTGCCAGATAATCTCCTCATTGTCGCTAAGTATTAACTGTTCAAACACCAAAGGTTAATTAAGCTTTTCACAAGTCCATGTGTTGTTGTTTTGACAGCAATCTTTGTAAATATTACCACATAATCTTACGCATTTTCATATCAATGTGTTTTATAATAAGATCAGCATTTAAGTTCAGTATTTATTGCACCAGAATATGGATTTGTTACATTGTAAGACTTGAGAATGTTAAAAAAATAAGAAAAAAAATTAAAATACTTTACCTAGTTCAGCTCTGTAAACTGAATTTACCTGTCTGTGTAGAAGTAGAGGACTACTTTAATGAAAACATTCAGAAGAAATAACTAGGAAGGATTTTTGCAACTTTCAAAAGTGACTAGTAGCACATCTATCAATAAGTATAAGTCATCAGGAGCCCATTGACTTTCTTGTTGTGCTATATTAACACATCCGAATTCAGATATTACAGTTGTGAGAAATCTCTCCAGAAAAAAAAAATGTATGGCCAAATATGCTGCTAGTAAAAAAAAAAAAAAAAACACAAAAAAAAAAAAAAAAAAAAAAAAAAAAAAAAACAACAAAAAACGCAAGAAAACAAAACCAAAAAACAACCACAAAACAAACAACAGCTTTAGGTAATGCTGAAACATTTCCTGGAAGAATATTTTCTTCACTTTTATTAAGAGACATTAGCAAGTACAGTATGTTAACAAGACAGAAAAAGAAAGAATGCACACCACCACACAAATCGTAGAATGGTTTGGATTGGAAAGGATCTTAATGATCATCTAGTTCCAAAAACCCTGCTATGGGCAGTCACCTTCCACTACACTAGGCTTCTCAAAGTCCCGTTCAACCTGGCCTTGAACACTGCCAGGGATAGGGCAGCCACAGCTTTTGGGCAACCTGTGCCAGTGTCGCACCATCCTCACAGCAAACTTCTTCCTAATATCTAATCTTAATCTCCTCTCTTTCAGTTAAAGCTAATTCCCCCTTATCCTATCACTATTGCGAAAATAACCCTCTCCAGCCTCCTTGTAGGTTCCCCTTAGGTACTGGAAGCTTCTGTAAGGTCTTCCCAGAGCCTTTGCCTCTCCAAGCTAACAAGCCCAACTCCCAGCCTGTCTTCACAGAAGAGGTACTCCAGACCTCTGATCACCTTTGTGGCCCTCCTCTGGACTCACTCCAACATGTCCACATCCTTCTTATGTTGGGGGTCACAGAGTTGAACACAGTTCTCCAGGTGGGGTCTCATATGAGCAGAGCAGAGTGGAAGAATCACCTCCCTTGACCTGCTGGTCACACTTCTCTTGATGCAGCCCTGCACCTACTTGACTTTCTGGCCTGTGAGCGCACACTACTGGCTCGTGTTAAGTTTCTCACCAACCAACACCCCCAAGTCCTTCTGCTCAGGGTTGATCTCAATCAATTCTCCACCCAGTCCCTATTTGTGCTTGGGATTTTCCTGACTCATACGCAGGACGGAGGAAGGAGGTAGTAGGACCTTGGAGTGCCACCTTATCCAGTGAGTGGTACATCTGTCAAATCCATGCTTCTTCAATTTAGAGACAAGGATGCCATACAGAGCAGTGCCAAACGTATTGCTTAAGTCCAGGTAGATGACATCAGTCACTCTTGCCTTATCCACCAACACCATAGTTATGGTATAGCAGGCCACCAATTTGTCAAGAATCATTTGCCCTTTGGGAAGCCATATTAGATGGAGAATGGATCGAGAGCAGCCCTGTGGAGAAGGACTTAGGGGTGTTGGTTAACAAGAAACTGGAACATGAGCTGGCGGTGTGAGCTCATGGCCCAGAAAGCCAACCATCTGCTGGGCTGCATCAAAAGGATGCATGGCAGGGGGGTCAGAACTAGACGATCTTAAGATCCTTTCCAACCCTAACCACTCTATGATTTTTTACTTTTAATTTGCATGTATTCTACTCAGATGTTGTAAAAGTTGTTTGAACAAAGTGGTCCAGAGAAGGAAAATTATAACTATATAGAAGTAAAGAACACAGTCGAAGAGGACCTTGGACGACGCAGGCATTTTTTCATGGCAGAGCAATTCACCTATCATAGGAAGTCTGATTTGGCTCTTCAGCATACATTTTTTGGCCTCCAACATGAGATATGAAGAATTCTACAATGCATAGAAACATTACCTCTAGAAGACAGTTCAAAGATGCACTGTTCTCTAGGTCATTCCTATATTTTTTCAGTTCTTTTAATGTTGCCAATTTTGTTACACCTGTACTTTCTTTCAACAATTTTTTTTTTTTTTTTTACAGTAAAAGATCTTACTTCTCTAGAGGCTATTTTCTATGGGGGCGTCCATTTGACATCACATGAATGTACAGAACTTCCGAATCACTGCGCCGCCTAGGGGCTACACTGAGAAATCCTGTCATAGCTAAGTAACAGATACATGCAACACAAGAAGATAACCCCTCCCCAACATAGCCTGGGATTCAAGTTAACTTCCTACACCCTTCAAAGCTGACATTATCAAATGCAAATGTCATGTTTTAGAACTTCTACAGTACAATGGCAGTGAATTTTCATTGAGCAAAGTTAAGATATAACATTTTTAATTTATATCAGCTGTGTGTAGGTTAGAATTTAAAGACTGTTGATAAAATCTTGGTCTTGTTGAATTTGGTAAGAAAACTTCTATTGCCTTTCAGTGGGCATTAATTTTAGTCTGTTCCATCAGACTCCACATATCACAACTACCCTTCAGGATGCTATGCTTCTATAGCAACAAGAGAATGACCTCTAAAGCTTATAAAGGTCTTTCAGACTAATTCATCAGTATTAGACACAGACCTTAAGAAGCAAAAAAAATATATAACTGCCAATGAACATAACCACTGCATCTGCATTAGCAAACAGGTACCACAGGATTACACATACAGAGTGAAACGTCAAGTGCTGAGAAGCTAACACCCATTGTTTTGGGGGAAGTGGTGATGGTCTGCTTTTCTGTTTAGTTTTTTAACTTCAAACTCACTCTTGTCTGGCATGCTGGCATGCATTAGGTAGGATCCTAGAGCACCTTTTGTGTGTTTTTCATTGGAAATTTCACTCATTGGAAATTTCATACACCCTCACAGCCATTCCACTATTGAAACCAAAGCAAGCTAAGTGAGAAGATCAGATTTTCCCACAGTAGCACACTCCCAACTGAACCAAATCATTAATGCAAACATGTAGAGGGTTTTGCTGTCCTTTCCTTTCTGTTTTCTTTTTTTTTGAGGAAAACTGAAATTTACATTACATTACTCTCTTTATTAGCTTCACTGCACCCCAGTCAACCAAACCAGAAAGAAGACCTCATTTTAATATGGAATACCAAGCAAATTACCCCTATTCTGTCAGGGTTTTTTTTTTATTTGTTTTTGTTTGTTTGTTTGTTTTCAACTAGAACAACAATTTACCAAGTTTGTGTCTTTGTAAATTACAACATCACTGTCAAAACCCTCCTTCTTCTAAAATCCAAACTGCCCCACTCACAACACAAAAAACACCACCTGATAATTTGAGCCAGCATGTACTACACCCTAATCCCTCACTTTTTCTCCATGCTCCCTAGAGACTGAAGAAATGTCTGTAAAACTATAAAGGAAGAAATAGTTGGACAGCAGACACAGAAACATTTTAAGACCCAATGCACACATCCATCCATATGCAACAACAATTCCTATAGATTCCATAAACAAACCAGGGTCTTCATACTTGTTTTCTTTCTTTTTGTGATGAAAATTGTTTCTTCACCAAGCTCTCAGAGGCTGATGTGGTGAAAAGGACTACAGCAATATAATTTAGAAAAACCCCATTGCCCTCAGAAGTAACATGAAACTGCAAAAAACCTGCATGAAGCTGCTAAAGAATCATAGGCTTTGAATTCAGACTGTGCAATATCCACACAATCTTTTTTGCTTTCAGATATCTTATACAACAATACAAAATGTAATCTAACAGTTACTTATCCTGAATTGTTAGTTCTGCACAGAACAAACTAAGACAATGATCTGGGTTGACACCCAGTTTAGCAATAATGATAAAAATCTGCTGGGTGTAACAGACATAAGCTATCACAGCAAATAATTTCTGTCAAAATACATCATAAAATGATACAGCAAAGCTGAGGCTATATAATAGTATGAACAATGCTATTAGAAGTTTTCAAGGATTACTGCTTTCAGAAACTGTACAAAACATGAAAAGACCCTTGTACATGAAAGAAGTTTACTATGATCAAAACTGTGTCTACTCAGTATGCAAAGCAAAATGTCACTCAAAGGCTGGTATTTTTTTTCCTCTCCAATACAACATTTTGAAGGATATATTTTGAAGCTATGTACAGAAAAGAAAATCATGTGGGGAAAGAACAGTGAAGTTACAGAAAAAGGTATTTCCATTTTTTTGAAATTATATGAATACTTATTGTCACTTAAATGATAAAGATGCTTTCTTTGCCAGTTATTACTTTCACATACTGTAGATGGTGAAAAATTACCTTGGCAATACTGACTTCTTAATTTTAAAGCTTATCAACTCAGCTTCTATTTTTCCTAATTCCCACTGTCTAGATGACTTTCTCCACTTCATAAAAATATTAACCTGACAACTTTCCGTTCAGTGAATATATGCATTTTTAGTCACAATGAGGCAGTGAGAAACCCAGCATCTCCTAACTTTCACAGTTATTTAAGTGCTATTTTTAGAAAATGGCTTTAAATTTTTAATCTGTAAAATCTTAAAAATTCCATGATATCTGAATGATAACAGTCAATGGTTAAAGCTTTCATAAGCACTGCAGAAACTGACAGAAATAATGTTAAGCAAGTTTAAATAGGTCCAGTGACTACATGGGATGCTCACAATTTCCCACCAGTTTCAGAAATTAGGCCTCAAATTATTTTGTACATACAAAATTAAAAAAAAATTGAGATGCATACACACAGACATCCCATTTTGGTAAAGCAATCATAGAATCATAGAATAGTTAGGGTTGGAAAGGACCTTAAGATCATCTAGTTCCAACCCCCTGCCATAGGCAGGGGCATCTCCCACTAATAATGTACTATTTCATAAAGATTTTTAATAGAGAATGTTAACCTATGAACTTCACCTTTTCATGAGTTACCAAGGTATGCAAATATATTTAATGAGTGCTTTCTATGTTAATCTGTGTTCAACCTTGTTGTAAATGCAATTTTGCAATCATTTCACTTAGAGTTATCACCTTTTATGAGAAATGTTTTCATTTTATAAAGCTGAAAGAATTATTAAACAGCTCTCAAACCTATAATTTTCTATTTGGCCAAGACAGGACATTACATAGATGTTGTGTCAGCCTTGCAGTTTACCTCTTTAAATATAAATGTGTTCACTATTGATAAGTGTTATTGGAAAAAAACCTTAACAAAGACATCAATTTGCATTCGAAAAGAAAGCAGAGATTCTTTAACATGGTTTCTGAAACAGATAAGACAGAAGTGCAAATAGTTTCCTTCCTTTTACATATTATTTAATAAAGCAGTACACTTTTTTTTTCCTGAAGACAGAAACCAGTCCTCTTCAATCAATGAAAATAATGTCAAGAAGTAGATACAATAACCAGAACATTGTGTTAAGCCTTACGTTCTTAACAGTTTGTTCAGCAGGAATCTAAAAGGCCCTAATAATAAGCAAAGTACACTCATCAGATGTCATTTAAATGTCGGTTCTATGTATCAGCATATTTTGCATTAGCAAAACTGCAGCATTGTGTATTGGTTTAATTTTTTAATGTTTACGTATCTATCATTGACAAAGAAGTCAAAGTTATTATTTCAAAGGCTGTTTTTCATACTATGATGTTTTTGTTACCTGTATTTGATAGTCTGATTACAGACACAGTTCTCATGACAAAGCATCTTAATGCTTATGAGTCATAAAAATAAACTCAGTAAAGAATAACTGAAACATAAAAAATTAAAAATAAATGAAAATAAGTGGAATTAGAAAAATAACCATGAATCTCTTCTATAGTCCAAAGAAGACAAAAAGTGACAATATTTTGGTTACTATTACTATTAGAATGGTTACTCTGACAAGCTTTACTATTCTATTTTGATAATAAATACAGAAAAATTTTCACTAGAAAATAGCTGATTTTCCTATTGATTAAAAACACTGGCTGCTACAAAAATTTTCCTTCTTTATTGTAAAGGTAGATTGATATTCCACTCATCACATTCAGAATCCTGCTGACAGAATGATTCTCATGCAATCTTTCTCACTGCTTTGTAAGCCAAGTTGTACTCTTGCAGCCCATGCTCCTAGCTCTTTCTTCCCTCACAGTGGATCAATCACAGCGTCTGCTTAACAATGAAGACAGAAAATAAGGTAGTCCATTTATAAGCATCAGAATATATATTTCAAAATCTGAAAGGTTTTCCATTTTCCCCCTTTATTACCATCATCAAACATGTCTGCTGCGCCAATCACTTGAATTTGAGAGTCAGCAAGCAACCTAAAACTTTTATTTCTTTGAATACTTAAAAAGATTATTTGCATTCTTCAAAACTTTATATTCAACTCTTCAGGTAGGTAGAAAATATCAGTTCAACATCAATTTCAAAAGAACATGTGTTTTTTCCTTCTGAATAGTAACTACAGAAGAAACATTTCTGCAATGCGACTGATGTATTATTGCAGTCAAAATGATGCATCGCGTGACCATTTAGGCTTTTCATTTTTTCTGTACTTGCTCATTTTTCTCCCAAACCTCATCTGTTTGTTAACTTTTTATAAACCATTCATTTCATGTAGTAAAAAAAAAGAAAAAAAAATAAAATCTCTTACCTACAAGGAAGGCATTCTCATATTCATATGCCAATGCTGAAATTACTTAAGGTAACAGTACATTCTCATGAACAACATTTTTAACATACTGGAAAGCACATCACCTTCACAGCAATGACATAACATAAAATACTGAAATGATGCAATTCTCCTCAGGAGAAAAAAAAACAAAACCTACAAACCAAACCAATAACAAAAAAGCAACCCAAAATCCAAATCACACCACCAAAAGCCTCTTTCACACTTCCTTATATATTCATATAATGTATCTGATCAAATACTCTTACTTCTCTAAAAACCCCATAGTATCCTCTATTCATCTTCCCCCAAAAACTTCAGCACTGCTTGGCAGCTCTAATACCTTCATGTCTTTTTCTTACGAGTTGAATAAAGGGATTGCTTTTTTCTCCCAGAAAGGTTACTTCCTCCCTCTCTCCCTCAAGAAAGCTTCTTTGGATTTGCATCCACTTATGTCATTATCCTAAGGCACATGTTGCAGAACCTGTTAACTCTGCTCTATGACAACTCAGAATACAAAACACAACTATAAAATTCAGCTTTACATTCAAGCAAAGCAATCATGATAAAATTTTTACAAGTTCTTCTGCATGAAAATTATTTTTTTTCAGTGCTTTATGTACACTACACATGAACTATATGTTCAAAAAACCAAGTTTCCTTATGAGTCTTTTCCTGTCAATATTTATGAAACTGTTATTAACCACAGACTATTCTTTGTTTCTTCCCCCACATTCAGCAATGATTGAAAAGCTCTCAACTAAAGTTTTTATGAATTTTTACGTGAGTTTTTATGAGTTTTTATGTGATTTTACCCTATACTACATATAGAACTTTAACAAGTTTAAAAATGAGATTGCAATGTCAAAGCAGATATTATTTGGGACCGCCTACTGGCAGAAGCATGATCTTAAACTTGTTTTATTTTCAGATCATGAAATGAAGAAGAGTCTCAGACCATCATACTATGATTCTATGATTCTATCATCTTATTTAAACTAGTGGCAAAATTCAGAACAAGAAGAAGCAACTTCCAGGTGCTATACATTAGTCTGACAAAAGGAGAATAAATTGGTGAACATGTGACAGCAGAAAACATCTGATGAAATAACATTTTAGCTTTCTCTCAGGATTTCCATTTCACATTTGTCATTTATTTCAGACAAATGTATTTGCCATTCTTGGCTTTATAAGGTCAGCCCAACCTGTTTAAAACCCTCAAATTTCATTAAAACCAGCTTCACTTGTAAAAGTCTCTACTAAATCAAAGTGATTTTTTTCAGCTTGAATTAGGTTTGGGCAGGGAGGAGGGCTTTTTGGTTTTGGTTGTTTGAGTTTTTTTTACTTAGATGAGCAAACATAAATAATGAATTGTGCTATTATGTGTCAGAGTGGTCATTCATACTTTCCTACAATGTTGTGATACCAAGGCAGATGAGATACACTAACGTTCTCTGCACAGAGCAAGTACAAAGAGGGGGAAAAAAATGGTATGACATTATTTAAAGAAGACTACTTCACATCTGAGTAAATTGTTACCATTTCTACTATCATCACTTGCTCTATAAAAAGAACAGGCTTCACACATAACACATTAAGAAACTTGTATATTACAAAGTTAGAAGAAGTTACCCTTAGACTTTCTAATGCAGATTCCTCTCTGAAATCTTAACACATCTTTGCTCCTTTGAGGAGCATGTTAAAAAAAAATTCTGTAAAAATATTCAAGCAGTAGCTGCACAGCCTTCTTTCTCTTTCGATTGCAAATACAAATATGTATGATGTTCCTGTCATCTTTCATGACAAGGTATGTTTTCAGCTATTCTTGTGGCTCTTTCCTGAATAATCTTTCTCTCTCAATATTCTTCCTAAATTACAGTATTCCTAAATGGCACAGTATTTTGGGAACAGTTTCAGTAGAATAGCTAGAGATATTACAACTGCTTTATACCTAATTCAAGACTGCAATGATCATAACTATGTAGATGGTCCACAGAGGCCGCAAGTTCCTTCAAAGGACCTTGGGACATTACATTACAAACTTTCAGGCTCCAGCCTACTTCCTATTCCATATCAATAACTTTATCCCTATGCTGTGTACTGACTGTAAGGCATGGAATAATAGAAAGTATGTTTGTATGTATCTCCTAAACCACACTTCGTCATCTAGGGCTGGAGGCTGACTCGTGCATCCTCCTACTATCTCACAATCTTTAAGGTCATAGCCTGTAGAACTTTAAGCACTGTTTAAACTATAATACAGTTATTATTCCAGTCCTGTGATTCCTCAACGTTCTCCACTGTGGAGGTGGAAGGGAGGGAAATAATCACATCTTACTTCTCTTGTGTAGCATGCTCTAAAACATCCAGGTACTGCATCAATACAAGACTATTAATACAACCCCTCTTGATGGTATTACTATAGACTTTTACTAATGCACATAAATCCCTAATTCATTCCAATTATGTACCTGGCATTATCATTTAAGATCCAAATGTCACAGCTCACTTTTATTTAAACAGTTTTGCAACACTTTTAAATGTGGTGCTTTATCCCTGACAGCGCATGCTTCTTTCTTATCTTTGCAGTTTGATAAACTTATACCAAAATCTAAGTTAATACATATTGAGATATACATACATGGATGCACCTATACTGCAAATCCACTCCACCTCTGTGGCCTTGAGCTCTTAGTGTACAGCTCATAATTTTTGCAATTATCAGCAGAACACATTATCTCTATTTACGCACACTGCTTAAATGTAAAATCACTGACTTATAATATGCAAAACACAAGCTGACTCTATCACATTCCAGGTTTAACTGACAAAAGCATCACACTACAGAAAAAAAAACAGAAAGTGTTGCTTATAATAATGGATGTAGCTTGTAAAAGCTTTCCCTTTCTGCTTCCTTTCCAGAAACTATAAAAAAAATTCTTCAGTTTCCTTTTCCTGCCCACCCTCCATAAAGAGAAAAGGAAGCTTTTGTTTTCATAATTGTTCAACTGGCAAATTGATTTGCTGCACTACTTATCTTCATTGATGCATTTTTAGATGTTTTATTATTTTTAATTATATCAGCGTCATTTTTAGCACTTCAACAGAAAAAAGAGTACAGCACAATATAACTTCTGGAAGTATCCTAAAATCAGCACTGAATTTAAAACAATTTTTTATTGCATTCGCTATGGCTACTAATGTTCTTCTCTTTTTGTACCTTATTTATATTGATGACAGTTCCACCATCATCATGTTTTTTCTCACACCAACTGAGACATGGAAAGAAAAACAGAGAATAATCCACTCTTCAGAGGGCAAAATTTATCTGAAATTGTTCTCTAATACGACATACAGCAGTCTATTTCAAGCTTAGTAGCCTTTTTTTCTTTCTTTTTTTTTTTTTTTTTTTAATGACATGTATGTAACAGAACTATTTT
>JASSUY010015470.1:0-13804 GCA_032466535.1 Forpus xanthops | reverse complement strand
GGGAATAGTATATTACCAGAAGTAGAGATTCAATACTGAACTGTTATATGCTTGAAAATAATAAGATTATTTTATAAAATCATAACATTTAAAATAATAAAAGTAGTAAAAGTAGTTTTTTTCATTATTTATGGGCATTCTGGGAAACCTGCATTTTTTTTTTCAGCTATCTATCTGGAGTATTGTTTTTGCATGGTTTTGTTTGGTTTTGTTTCCTAAATCCTATGTAGTCCTTTGTAGATATTGGTGCACCCAGCAAAACCTTGTGTGACAAAATGCTAGGAGCTGTCAGGGCCCTGCCTATAGCTTGAGTCCCACCCACAAGCTGTCACTTAAGCAACAAAGGATTAAACATAGCAGATGACTTAAAGAAGAGACATTTGTCTTGATAAATTAATTGTCAAGCAGCTTGTCTTTCTGTTTGAGCAATCTTGTTTCCCTGCAGGTATCCGGTCTCTAAGACCACCCTCATGAGACTTCCAGCTTAACACTCTTCTTAACCCCCTGTCTGTTTTTCTCATCATGTTCAGCTCTGAATCTGCACCAGATACTATAAATGCAGAACAAACTGATTAATTTCTGAACGAATCCGGTCTTTTGACTCCAGCCTCTACTGCATAAACAGTGGTTATTGGAACTTGGAACCACAAAAATCAAGAATAAGATAAATGAGAAAGACTCTTCTTGTTCTTTTCCTATTTTTCATGACTTACTCCTGCCCCCCCAATCTGACTGTGATCATTTTTTTTGATCATTTTTTTTTCTTTGAGATTCACATCCCTCAATAGAGCATTCAGTTTCCACACAGCTCTTTCTCTGCTCAGAACAGGGTATAAAGTGATACTCTAACCCATGGTATGCAGTGTCTTCATATCTCCCACACAGCAGATCAGTTTGCACGCATTTCTAATTAACATTTAATTTTGGATTAGTTTCTGATTTCCTCCTCCAGGCTTTTGTAATGAGATCATGAGTTACACTGACAGAAGGTTTATATTTAAACTGTATCTATATGGTAGAACGTCCTAGGTAGCTACCTGAAAATAGGATTGAAAAACTATCCAAAACAAACAAGCAAAAACTCCCCAAACCTTCCTATTTGAAAACAACTGGAGTCTTACCATTTGTAATTTCATCAGCAAAAACCAAACAAACAATCTAAATACTTTCTGCTCTCAGCAGTTTTTTCCGTCTCTCTTCCCATGCATAAAGAAGCTCAGCAGGCAATTAGAAATCATAAAATCATAGAATCATAGAATAGTTAAGGTTGGAAAAGACCTTAAGATCATCCAGTTTCAACCCTCCTGCCAGGGGCAGGGGCACATTCTACTAAAATATGCCATGCAAGACCCTGTCCAGCCGGGCCTTGAACACCACCAGGGATGGAGCATTCACAGCTTACTTGGGCAACATATTCCAGTGCCTCACCACCCTTAAAGAAAAGAACTTCATCCTTAGATCTAAACTTCCCCTGTTTAAGATTGAACCCGTTACCCCTTGTTCTATCACTACAGTCCCTCATGAAGAGTCTCTCCCCAGTATCCCTATAGGCCCACTGATACTGGAAGTCTGATATGAGGTCTCCAAGCAACCTTCTCTTCTCCAGGCTGAACACTCCCAGCTTTCTCAGCCTATCTTCATGCAGGAGGTGTTCCAGTCCCCTGATCATCCTCGTGGCCCTCCTCTGCACTTGTTCCAACAGTTCCATGTCCTTTTTATATTGAGGACACCAGAACTGTACACAATATTCCAAGTGAGGTCTCATAAGACCAGAGCAGAGGAGCAGGATCACCTCCTTCCACATGCTGGTCACACACCTTTTGATGCAGCCCAGGTTATGGCTGGCTTTCTGGGCTGCAAGAGCACACTTTTTCATCAACCAGCACCCCCAAGTCCTTCACCTCAAGTTTGCTCTGAGTCTTCTCTCTGCCCAACCTGTAGCTGTGCCTGGGATTGCTCCAACCCAACTGTAGGACCTTGCACTTGGCATGCTTAAACTTCATCAGGTTGGCATCAGCCCACCTCACAAACATGTCAAGGTCCCTCTGGATGGCATTCCTTCCCTCCAGCATATCAACTGAACCTCACAGTTTGGTGTCATCAGCAACCTTGCTGACAGTGCACTCAATCCCACTACTCATGTCACTGACAAAGATGTTGAACAAGACTCATCCCAACACTGATCCCTGAGGGACACCACTCTTTACTGGTCTCCAGCTGGACATTGAACCATTGAGCACAACTCTTTGTATGTGACCATCCAGTCAGTTCTTTATCCACCAAGTGGTCCACCTATCAAATTAATGTTTTTCCAACTTAGAGACAAAGATGCTGCATGGGACAGTGTCGAACATTTTGCACAAGTCCAGGTAGATGACATCAACTGCTCTACCCCTGTCCATCAGTTCCGTAGCCCCATAATAGAAGGCCACCAGATGGGTGTGGCAGGATTTCCCCTTAGTGAATCCATGCTGGCTGTCCCTAAGCACCTTGTTCTTTTTCATGTGCCTTATCATGCCTTCCAGGAGAATCTACTCCAAGGTTTTTCCAGGCACAGAAGTGAAACTCACTGGTCTGTAGTTCCCCGAGACATCCATTTTTCCCCTTATTGAAAATGGGGGTTATATTTCCCTTTTTCCAGTCACTGAGAACTTCACCTGACTGCCATGAATTTTTAAATATAATGGACAGTGGCTTAGCAACTTCATCTGCCAGCTCCTTCAGGACCTACAGATAGTTTTCATCAGGTCCCATGGACTTGTGTACATTCAGATATTTGAGATGGTCTCAAAAAGACCATCTCCTACAGTCGGCCTAGGGTCTTCATTCTCACACTGCTTGCTTCTGCCTTCTGAGCCTTGGGTGGTGTGGTCAGAGCATTTGCCAGTGAAGACTGGGGCAAAGAATTCATTAAGAACCTTAACCTTTTCCAAATCCGCGCATTTATACATACATATATATATACATATATACATATACACATACATGCATGGTCAGCAAAGAGATAATGTAAACATACTCAGCACTCACACAGACACAAACAACACCCGTGGCATCATCTTGTTCTTCTCACTGTCTATGAGGAGGAGTATTGATACTGTAGATACACACACTTACAGTATGGGTACCTACAAAAGCTGGTGTCAGCCACTCAGTTAATTTGATCCCAGATATCAGTTTAGGATAGAGGACTGAAAGTTGAAAGAGGCCACTAACTCCAGAGGCAGAATATAGAAGAAAATTCATATTTGTTCTTTGCAATTCCTACAATGAGAGGTGAATAGCTTAAACGTATTTTTCTTTTTTCTTAGGTACTAAAGACAATGACTGAAAATAAAGTGTTTTGTCACTATGTATGTTATGAAAGTCTATGCAATTAAAAGAGATACTTCTTCTATGCTTTTAAGTACCTTCTAGCCTCTGTGTAGTTCTACAGCTTCCAGACACTATTGAATTCCACAGTGTGACTGCAAAACGTGGATATATTTCCATAGCTGTTGTGTATTATTTGAATCTAAAAGCAGCCTTATCTTCCTGGTAGATCCAGTGACACAGAGTCACAAAGGGATGAAATAAAATGCCATGCAACAAACCAGGACCATAACTGAGACTGTAGCTGAAGTTTTTGGTGTCATTGTTAAAGGTCTAGTTACAAGTTCATTATTCCCTCAAGATATGCTTTGAACTGCACTTCTGATCCTGTTTCAACTACTGTCTGCCTTTGGTTTTTGCGGCTTTGTTTGTTTTGGGGTTTCTTTGTGGTTTGTTTTTTTTTTTTTTCTGAATGTTTCAAATTCTCTATTTTTCTTCTTAATGTCAAACAATTAATTGTGAACTCTGAACAAATATTTATTGTAGGACTGGATTACAGTGGAGACAGGGGAACTGTCTGCCATAGATTGCCTTTTGGACAGGCAGATTTATTATAGATATAAAACTGCCTTGCAACTTTAACAGAAGGACATTTAGAAGGAAAGCTGAAGTAATTAATTATTACACAGTAGACAGTTAAATATTTATTAAATACAGGGGATGCATACTGTAGTGAACCAACTAATATGGCATGACTGAGTTTGCTATTATTACGGCAATAACTGCATGCTCAAACTGAGATACGCAACTTGTAAGAATTTAAGATGCCAGCTCCCAAGAGAGTTTGAAGCTTTATATAAGATATTAAAGGACAGGTAAATGCATTTAAATAGCAGACTTAACAGTTTTTGCAGAAAGGATCACTTCTTCATGTGTCAACACGTTTGAGTCCCTCAAGCAGATACCAGAATTTACAGAGCATATATTTGAATATATGCATAAGATCAAACAACAAAATTCTATGGAATGGTCTCAGATATACACCAAATGAAGGATATGAGCATCAGTTTCCCAATAGCAGTGAAATTTTCACCAAAAATACATCTTCAACATTACACTTATTTATCCCCAGAACCTGTAAACACTTTGTAGGTCTTTATACTCCAAAGAAGCACAACTCACAGATTCCTGAATTCTGAAAGAGTGTGTGAAAGGACTGAAAGATCTTCTACCACTTCTCTATCTTCTGTTAAACCTTTCCCAGAGATACTACCTGCTTACTCCTTACTTGCTACTGTCTCTAATTTTTCCAGGGGGGCAGTGGTGGATTAACCCTGGCGGTATGCAGATGCCCACCAAAGCCACTCTATCACTTCCTCTTCTCAGCTTAACAAGAGAGAGAAGATATAGTGAAAGGCTCATTGGGCAAGAGCAGAAAGATCATTCAATAATTACTGTCATGTGCAAAACAGACTCAAATGGGGAAACTAATTTTATTTTATTACCAATCAAAATTAGATTAGGATAATGAAAGGCTAAATGTAAAAAAAAAACTTTCACCCTTCCTCCTTTTCCCCCAGTCTTAATTTTACTTTACTTCCTCCCCCACAGCAGTGCAAAGGGGTGGGGAATGGGGGTTTTGGTCAGTTCACCACATACTGTCCCTGATACTTCTTCTTTCTGAGGGGAGGGTCCTCACCTGCTTCCCTGTTCCAAGATGGGGCCGTTCCACAGGAACCAGTCCTGCAGGAACTGCTCCACCATGAGTCCTTCCCATGACTGCACTTCATGAACTGCTCCAGTGTGGGTCCCTTCCATGGGGTACATCGTTCAGGAGCAGACTGCTCCAGTGTGGGCTCCTCTCTCCATGGGGTTACAAGTCTCACTGGGAGCCTGCTCCAACACAGGCATCCCATAGGTTCACAGTCTTCTTCAGGCATCCCCCTGCTCTGGTGTGGGGTCCTCCATGGGCTGCAGGTGGAATCTGACTCACCATGGACCTAAATGGCCTGCAGGGGCATGGACTGCCTCACCATGGACTGCACCACAGGCTGAAGGGGAATCTGTTCTAATGTCTGGAGCACCTCTTCCCCTCCTTCTGGACTGAGATTGGTCTCTGCGGAGCTGTTCCTGTCACATATTCTCATTCTTTTTGCGCAGTTTTTCCCTCTTCTTATATATGCTATCCCAGAGGTTCTACCACCATCACTGATGGGCTTGGCTCTGGCCAGTACCAGATCCATCTTGGAGCCAGTTGAGATTGGCTTTATCTGATATGGGGAAACTTCTGGCAGTTTTTCACAGAAGCAACCCATCTAGCCTATCCCTCTATTGAGACCCTGTACACATAATTCCAATACAAGAACAAAGGAATAATCTACTTGTAACTCCATATGCTGTACAAGTAATGAAAATGTTCTTCCCTCAAGTTGTCTATCAGTTGACATAATTATCTTGACATGGAGCTTTTATCCTAAATTTATTCTTGGACTTGACAATTGCTGTTCCTTGATGTGACCTGAAGAAGATTTTGTGAAGTTCCTGTGCTCTTCAAATCTGCTCATCCTTAATGTGTGGAGAATTAAAAAATAGCACTACTTCCTACACACCTTGTCTCTGCTATTTATCTTGTGTACCACCAATGCAGCTACTGTAAATGATACAACTGATGAATTCAATAAGGAAAAAAGACATAATATAATGGCAATAAAATCATCTACAGTTGTCTTCTCAAGAGCTGACAGTGAATGTGTAGCTTGGAAAACTGGAAGCAATGATGCATTGCATGCAGATACAAATCACAGCAAAAAAACTTTCCTAACTTGCATGCAAAGGAGTCACTTCACAATTGATGTATCAGAGAAAATGAGGTCTAGGAAGAAGCATAGGCATCTAGTGTTACTTGGGTTGTCCAAAAGTACCTAATGTTTCCACATATAACTGGCAAAATGACACAGCTCTTATGGGAGGTTAGTAACTGTCTGATCAGTCATCTGCAGGCAATTGTGAGATCTGAGGCAGCCCAGTTTTCAGTTTTTAGCAAACTGAAATGATGTCTCAGGGCCAAATAAAGTTGCACCATTCCATAGATGTTGCTTGCATACTCTGGAGGTTGCTTGTTTTGGAAAGATAAAAGGCTTGATGTCAAGCCTTCTCATTTTTGAATTATGAAACTCCAGTGAAGGATTGCTTATGAGGTATAGAAAAGTGTATGAGACCTAGAAAGTAATGGAAATGACTGTGGGTAAAGGGAAGAAAGAATAGTAACAGTCCAGCTCCAGGAAGAACAAAGATAGAAGGACATTACATGCAAAGATACAATTGTGATAGAGCTCAAATGGAGGGAGTAGAGAAGTGGCTGATGCCATTCTGACAGATGCACCCACCCTCACATAAGTCCTAACACTTATTCAGCAAAAGTCTCCAAGCTTTCCACTTCAGCTCTTGTCCAACATACATGGTGGTTGTTGGCAGGTATAGAAGTGAGGAAATTGGGGTTCTGAGCCAATGGGGGACTGCATGACAATGTCTGACCACAGATCTGATTCAATTAGGTTATAAATAGAGCCTCATGGGAAAGACATTTTGAGTTGTTTCTCCTCAGAGCAACAGGTCTGGAAGCAGGGAATCTCCCCTTTGGTTTGAATGCCATCTAAGGAAACTCCTCAAGTTTGAGGGCCATCCCTTTTATGTGAATGATAGTGCATTTGGTATCATTGGCCATAAACCATAAGAAATAATTCTTAAGGCAGCACTGTAGTGATGAACTCACATGAGATCCCGAAACTGTAGTTGAAGTTGATAGAGTTTTAATTAGTTTGCAAAATTTATTTCATTTGTTCTCAATCTATAAGTCTCTGCAACAGCTGTTGACAGTTGGGATTGTTCAGTGATTTATTTGGAATCCCAAAACCTCACCCTTTTCCAACTACTGAAAAGTATGTGCCTTGCTAAGAAAAACTGGACAGTTACGGTTACCAGGTAGTTTAAGTAGTCTTTCCATTAATAAAAAAATAAAAAATAAAAAAAAAAAAAGTTGTAGCTTTTTAAAGATAAAGTCATCTTCATTTTCATTCAAAGACTTTTTCAAAAAAAGAAAGAAGTTTTAAAATGTGTTCCATGTATTAAGAGTGTTTCTGTGCTCCAAAAGTATTTCCTTTGGGTACTGTAAGATGGTTTATTATCCATTATCTGTAACACAAAGATAATGAAAGTAGTTCTATTGTACTGTATGTGAAACCCACAGGAATACCAGAATTTGACACTCATGATATATCTCAGTTATTTTCTAACGTGTAAAGCCATCACAAATCATAGAGAAGACAGTCTGTTGGTTAAATAAGTCTACAAAGCAAGATGATAGAGTTTTTCATTTATCTTCATTGAAACAGCTTTGTCTGCTGCGTAGTTGATAAAATAAATCTAGTCCTATTCAGAATGTCTCCTCTCTGTTCATTGTAAATAATCAGTTTCTATTCTATTATATTAATTTTTATGCCACCCTCATCACACACAGTATTGGAGCACCTTCCATTAGTACATTAAGTGGCTAACATGTATTGCCAGTAGCTCATTTTCTTGCTCATCTTCTCCCAGAGGAGAGAATTGTGTATGGAATTAAATGCTTTGATTTAAATTTTTTTTTCTCTTTCCCTTTTCTTCTCTGTGTGTTCACGAAAGTTATGTTAGGCCAAAGAAATGCGATGGAAGATGGAGAGGTCCACTGTGTTTGTCTACTTTTTAGGGAGGTCATTGTATTGTTGAAGAATAATCCCATGAAATTCCATGAACATCACAGTTATGTAGGAAGTTCAGTGATGTCAATGGACCAGAACTGTTGGTCATGCTCTCACAACCTCTGTTTTCTATTCCTCTCCAATGACTATAAAGACGCTGGAAGCACGTGCACACATATGTGATGCAAATTTTAAGGTTAGACAAGATAAATATATCTTCTTTCCCTTGGAGACCTTAAATGAGGCTCAAGATTTTGAAATTGACGACTTGTTTAATCACAAGCAGTGATAAGACAATTATGTTTGCTATGTCTCTTGGACATGTCAGATCCAATGCAGACAGTATCTGCAATTAATGATTCAAATCTAAGCTGTATTTCATAGCTTTAACACAGCCAAGAAGTGAGAAAATCATGAATATCACACTCATTGCTATAGCAGTGTTAAGTCTCTTCGGGCAGTTGGTGACAAACAGAGATCACCACTCAAAAGCATGAGTTGATAAAAATCTAAAATCAACAAAGAATGCATAAAGAGTAATGAAGTATAGACCTTGCTGCCCAAAGGTAGATATGAATTTTCCAGACAACAGCTGCTTCTTGCTAGCAACTATTTAAAGTGCTTTTCTTTGCTCATCAGCATCATCACTGACCTTTTTAGCTTTAATTTCAACAAACTATTTTTCATCTAAGACCTGGACCTGCTCTTCAAGTAGTGTCGTGTGTACTGAAGCGGTGTAGACATATATATGGTAAAAGGTTGCTGATATGAGTCTATATCATTTTGCAACTTTATTTAAATGTCATTCAGGACCAAAGAGATGGTTGATCCTTGGTACCATTTTCTGTCACATTCTTTGGGTGTACCGCCATACGAAAACATTCCCTTGGAAATATGAGAGATGTGTCAAATGACTCAGGGAGGTCTAAGATAAGAACATCCTCTGTTAATCATCCCTGATTGTAGCAAACCGTCTATCATTCCACCAAGACATTTTATGTGCTGGTCTGATAATTCTAGGGAGAAAAGAGAGGAAAGACGAGTGTTATCAGAGTGAGATTGTGAGTTGTGAGGAGCCAACTGCTGAAAATCAAGGTGCTTTACTGATCTCCCATCCCATCTTTAGTACCATTGTGATTTCTTTAATGTGTCAAGGGAGCAGATACATTAAGTATTCAGGTTTCAATACCAAGGATGAAAAAATCTGTTTATTGTTGAAATCCAAATTACAGATTGCAGTAAACAGATTTTCCTTTAGGCTGGTGTAGCACCACGAAACACTATTCTTTTCTTTTTTCCAGTATAGCAGAATCATAGTACAATCCACTAGCTGTCTGGCAACAGAATAGGAAGGATTTAAAAGGGCCTACCATGATAACAGACATGACTAGTTGCATAGTGAACAAAAAAAGGGGTAACTGGGCAGCAAACTTCTTAGGAATTCTCTTCCAGGCTATGCTTTTTCCTCTCAAAATTAGCATGAGCCCTTGCTGTTATTGTTTTGTATCAGAAATAAGAGGTATGGTCAAAAGAATGGCATATTCATTTAAGAACTGGCAAGGAAACATAACCTCTCAGCTCTGGAAGGTCCCCAGTGACCCCATATTGCTGACAGCCATGTAATGATGCTGGAGATGACACGATGACAAAACGAAATGCCTTGAATTTCCTTTGTCTTACTCAGATCTTTTGAGGAAAGAAAGTAATTGCAGTTACTAAAACCTCCTGTCAGGCTAGATTGGTTCAGGGCTTACTCTTGAGTCCTCCTCAGGCTAACAGAGGACCGAGACCCTGGTATGCCCCCTGCAGTTATGTGTGGACCAAGAGTTAAATGGCACCATAAACAACAGAAAGCAGTCATGTATGTAACTCTAGCAGGTAGGTACTTGCACAGCTGCATCATATTTTTTACAGAAATAAGGTAGAAAATATAAGATAGGTTAAATTCACATCTGAGAAAAGGGCAAAGACAACTAAATTTCCCTTCTTATAGTAACTCTGATACCTGTGGTGTAAGGCTGTCACACTTCAACAGGCTGCTAAAGCTGGGCTGAATTCAGGAGTGTGTGGAAGAAAGGGAGGGAGGACCAGCACAATGTCCCTGGTTAAACTGATGCCACTTTTCCTCTTGAATGAACATTGAGGAACATGTCCTGTACTGGAGAATAAACATCACATGTAATACTTAAAGCTCTTTTATCAAAATAAAAACCCAAGGACTGTGGTTTACGTAGTTTTATTACCAGCGCTCCTTCTGCTGGAGACTGATTGCTTAGTCACAAAAATGATACTCTACTTCATAATGGAGCCATGAAATAAAAGAATTACACTACAGCACAGCACTTTCACCAAGGAGCAATGAGTGTCACTTGCATATATCTGAGTCAAGGACACACAGTGACTTTAAATTAATCTTTGGCAAAACTGCGAGGAAAGTAGGATCAATCTACTTTCACCCATGAAATTTAAGGACTGTGACCAATACCTCCTGGTGCTTTGTAGCACCTGGTCCTATGAGGTCTGGATCATCCAGGCCTGAGTTCTTCAATTTATATTTATACTTCTGAAATATGTTGCTACTAACAACCAAGAAATACTCTTACATTAGCCTTTTATACTGCATGTGAGCTGTAGTAGAATTTGCAACATTAAATTATATAGAAAAGATATTTCTACAAGTAAATGTAAGGTGAAAAATGCTTGCTCACAGCTGTTTACTAGGTTTATTAATAATTTCATTGATTTGAAGACCATAATGGACTATTAGAACAAAAGGACTCGTGATGGTATTTACAGAATGGGTAAGAAAAGGCTGAAACTGTAACAGGTTGCCCAAAAGAGTGTTAAATGCCCCATTCCTGGCAGTTTTCAAGGCCAGGTTGGATGGAGTGTTGGGCAACATGGTCTAATGTGAGGCATCCTTGACCATGTCAGGGGGCTGGAACTGGATGATCTTAATGTCCTTTGTAACCCTAATTATTCTATAGTCTATGATTCCATGCAACATATACCTGATCAGCTCAGCCTGGGATACAAGTAGCATTGGATGAAGCAGGAACTTTAATGCAGTATTTTGCAACTCTGCCTCTAAAAATTGTTTTTCATTTTTCCACCTTTAGTCGATGAGAAAGAAGAGATAAAAAGGACCTCAAATCTGATTTTTCATCCTTTGTGCTGACATAAAATATCTGGGCTTTGTGAGTCTTGGCAGTGGAAAGACCAATAGATTGAGAAGAATTTTATAGTATCTCTGAGATACACTTCCAAAATAAACAAGCAAAAAGCCAAATAAACCCTACCACACCTATGCTTTAATAAGGTGCTGAGGGAATAAAAGGTAACATTGAAGTGATGGAAAAGTTTCTTTCCTCAGGAAATGCTTTGTGCATCCTCAGCTGACACAGAACATTTTGTTATTTCTTGGCAAAAATCTGAATACAAATTTAGTCTGATGAAACTCAGCGTGTATGGTACATACCAGCCCACTCGGACCTACCAATCCTAGTGCTTTTCTTCATGATTTCCATCACTGTAAATATTTAGGAGGCATCTTTCAGGTGTAGTTTAGAAAAAGCTGACCCTGCCTGGGTGGACGATGTTTTAACTGGGACCAGCAAGAGATGGGATGGCTGCTCCATGAGGTTGAGTGGTTTGGAAGATGGAGTGACCCCAACCTGTAGCAGGGGAGTATTTCCTTCAGGAGCTGCAGCCATGCAGAGCCCCAGAGGGAGCAGGGGGTCCCTGAAGGGTGCAGCTGGGGAAGAGTCCACACTGGGCAGGAGATGGTTGAGGCAGGAGCAACAGCCATGTGTGGCATGATGGCTGTCAAGATGATCTCTCAAGATGAGCTGATCGCCTACACCATGAGCTTGTGCACAACATTAGGTCATTTACAGCATGCTGTGTTCATTTCATGTTGTGTATTTTGAAATGCTATATTTAGTTATTTCCTGGTTTTCATATTCTCCTCCAGAAAGTAACAAAGGTGTCTTATGTGAATCTTCATTAGCCCTTTGATGAATTGCAATCATCCTGCTCATCAGTCTAGTACCAGCTGCACATCAGTTAAACTGCTGAGTTTAGCTGATGCTGACATTAGCATCTGCAGTTCTTTCAAAATCAACAGTTGCTCTGTAAGTTATTTCCAAAGAAATGTATATTAAAGTTAGGCATATAGTGTAAGCGTGACTTGTTCTACAACTGATTGGAATGGGTACCCCAAGTGAGCTATTTGATATAAGACGAATGTTGATTTTGAAGAAGAGCTGCCCTTCAGAGTCTGTGGACGACAGAGGGAGCCTAAGTGATCAGCTTAAATTTGACTTTTAGATGGCTTAAGTTAGGTAATATAAATCCCATTTTGCATGCCAGAAGTTTATCAGTATTTAATCAGCAAATCTTATTGTATGCAGCTTTCTATTTTTAAATAACTGTAATCTAGTTAATGAAAATAAGCTGAGGTAACAAAAGGAAATATTACAGTTGTACTGCTACCTGTAATGAAATCGATGGAAATTTGCACTAACTTCTCTATATATAAGTACGACTTTGCCTTCAGTTCCAGCTCCTGAAACAGAGGTATTGATTGCACATACAAGGACTGGACCTTTCTGATAAGCATCTCTAAATACTGTATTATTGAGATATTCAAACACTTTTAAGGTTTGGGAATTTGCCTGTTACCCTAACTCAACAGTTAAATAATGAGGAAAGAAAGAGTTTTCTTACTTTGAGACAAGGTTAAAACACAACTGTTAGGTACCGTAATAAGAGAAGGCACGATGCAAAAAAAAAAAAACAAACTAAATCAAGCTACCAATAACAAGGTGAAAAGCAAATTAAAAAAGCAATAAAATCAAACCTTTGGCAGTTCATAGCAAATTGCTATCTACCATGCCTTTTGTTTGATAATTTTGTTTATCACATTACATGAGGCTCACAGCCCATTAAGACAAACTGTGTCCATTGACCACTTTTCTCTCTGTAAATAAGTCATCAAAATTTACTTTATTTGGAAAACTAAATTAATAGGAGTTAAGGTTATTGAAGAATGTTGAAGAAGAATCTACAACAGTAATTAAGAAGAATGATCCAACCTATGGAACGTCCACCTTTTCTACTTGGAATGTTAATCAACACATTTAAACACAAACATTGGCTTAGACACAGTTTGAGCTTCCTGGGAGAACTTAGATTTTCTGAAATTCACATGTTTAATGCTCCTGAAAAAAAGTACATCATTGTGAAGAGATTTAGGAGGTCAGAAAACCACCTTGTCTCAAGTCAGTTTATTGTCTTAAACCAGTTCATTGTCCCATCCATACTGAGAAGACAGTAAGGAGAAGACAAGGAGATTCAGAGCAGCCCTGAGGAGAAGGACTTGGGGGTGTTGGTTGACGAGAGAAAGAATATGAGCTGGCAGCATGCTCTTGCAGCCCACAAAGCCAACCATATCCTGGGCTGCATCAAAAGGAGTGTGACCAGCAGATCGAGGGAGGTGATCCTGCCCCTCTACTCCAGTCTTGTGAGACCTCGCTTGGAATATTGTGTACAGTTCTGGTGTCCTCAACATAAAAAGGACATGGAAATGTAGGAACAAGTGCAGAGGAGGGCCACAAGGATGATGAGGGGACTGGAGCACCTCCCCTATGAAGACAGGATGAGAAAGTTGGGTCTGTGTAGAGACCTCATAGCAGCCTTCCAGTATCTGAAGGGGGCCTATAGAGATGCTGGGGAGGGACTCTTCATGAGGGACT
>JASSUY010015469.1:0-15132 GCA_032466535.1 Forpus xanthops | reverse complement strand
GATGTATCGCTCCTGAGCTTGCAGCAGGTGATCCTTGAATATCAACCAACAGTCTTGGGCCCCCCTGCCCTCTAGGGTTATATCTCATGGAATCTTACTGAGCAGGTTTTTGAATAATATTATTTAGTTTCTCTTACCTTCCTTTCCTCCTATGAGGAACATGTTATTTGTCATTATTACTATCTATGTAAACAAATGAAACAATTTTTTAGGGTTCAGCAATTTGAAATAGACCTCTGTTTTCTTCAAGAAGGTGCAATGTCATAACATGAACGTTTACCTTCTTAAGTAGCCATCTACTTGCCTGGTTTTGTAGGGGTTTTGGTTGGTTAGTTGGTATTGTTTGTTTTCACTAAAATCTGCTACCTTATTGTTGAGGAGGTTATGATTCACTAGTGAGTTTGAAAGATGTATGACCCAGATGCCACTTCTATTTTCCTAGAAAGGTACTAGATATTGCACCTATATTAAACAGTCTATGGCCACTCCTTTCACAGATTGAAATGCCAGTACTAGAATAGTCAGTTCAGAGAAAACACACACTCAGAAACTTTACAGTCTTCCCCTGTAGAGGCTGTGTTTTCCTCTTGGGTTATTTGCATTACTCCAATAACAGTTGAAATGTCATACCTCATTGTATCACTGTGAATAACCAAAGGTAAGAGTTTAGTTACTTTCTTGCATTTAAATGTATGAGTTAGATAGTGTTTAAAGTTGGATGAGCCATTCCGTGGATTATACAAAGTTCTAAATATATTTGGTCCAAGTAATGAGCAGGGCTGCTATTAAATCCCTGGAAACATGAAAATATGATACCTTTTTTTCACTCAGTTATAAATATTACTGTCATGTGCTGCTCTAGCAATAATATTAATAATCCTAAAAAAAAAAAAAAAAAAAACCAAGCCTTACTATAGGTCTCCTGAGTATACTCTTAGTGTATCTCCTGAGTAACTCCTTTGAACTGAATACATTTTCAATCACTTCTGTAGCGCTTGTGCTTTCTAAAATAATCTCCCTGACTCATTTAATGCATTAGATTTCAATTTAAAGTATATGAGAATTTCTAAAGTATATTAAATAAATTATAAATGTTTAACCACAAGATTAAAATGGAAATAAATCAATATAACTATTTCATTGACTCAGGAAGTTTCATTTAAATTAGGCTCTACTAGTGATATTTGATAGTCCTATTTAAAATAAAATACTAATCATCATTATAACTCCTGAATGATAAATTGCAGAAATGAAATGCATCTCAAGATCCCACAATCATATATTGACTCATAATACCAAAATGTGCATTTAAATCTCCCCATCTGTTCCAGAAGAGAGACCTAGAAAAGACATTGGCTCCCTACTGTGCATTTACTCTGTCGTAGCAGACAGAGTGAGGGCAGTGTTCCTGTTTGCAGGAACAGACATAACCCTAATATGATTGGACGGTAAGCAGTGAGTGAGTGTTTCTATCAGGAAATAGTGTAACCCTCTCTTAAATGGCCATAGGATACTGGCATTGATTTAACACGGGAACATGAGCAAATTAGAGCTCGCCTACAGCTGTATGCATCTCAGCAAGAAAACCCAAAAGCAAATTAGAGCTTGCCTACAGCTGTATGCATCTCAGCAAGAAAACCCAAGACTGTTGCCGGAAGAATACATCTTTCCTTGAAATTTATATTTTTTATACACAAGATAGAGAAGTAAATAGGACAGTAAATAGATGCTCCTTTAATTAATGCTATACAGGTGGTAAGGGCTTTGATCTTGTCTATTGGTATTATTAAGTCAGTGATAAGAGACAAGCCTTTATTTTTTTCAGTAAAATATCAGTACTATGAGAGCTTTTTCAATGACAGCAAAGGAAGAGTCTTGCAGCTCTCTGTCACCTTCCTTTTTCTGGTTGAGTTTGGCATCCAGTGTGGGAAAGGGGCCTACTTTTTTTAAATTTCAATTACAAGAAAGACATATTTTGGCTGTACAGTTTTCAGCTTTGTACAGACTTTAAAATCTGCCATAAAACTCCACTCTCATTCACTTCTTGGCTATTTTCAACAGTTGATTGCAGAAATATGGAAATCTGCTTTTTCTAGCAGTGTTGTCTAGGAAGCGTTGCAGACTTTGAAGGCATAATATTCCCTCCGACCACTTATTAACACCTTGGATATGGTTGTATAATATAGAAGTCTTTCATATAACTGGGTGATTATTTTACATATTCTTTCCATTTTGTCTATCACTAAGCCACCATATGGCTTTGATCAGTATCTTCATTGGGTGTCTATAACTCCTTTCAAATGCATGAAAACTTTTGATCTAATTGTTTTAAATTAGACCAGTGAGAAAGGTGGGTTTTTTTTTTAATGGTCATCACTATTTTTTTAGAATTTGTCTGATCTGTGACATTCTTGATGATTTCCTGGTGATGTACTGAAAATATCAGTGCAGACATAAAATGTTATAGAGAGAAGATTGCAGGTAAACCAAACAAACAAAACCCCCCAGCTGTTTGCTAAAACAAATGTAGAATGTTACTGAGAATTTGTACTGCTATGTATTTTAGCAGATAATACCGGGGAGAAGTATCCCCTGGTATCAAACAGCACTGACGTAGATTAGAGACTGTGATCATTCAAGTTTCTGTGTTGGTCAGAGAAACTGTTCAACTGCTTCATATTTTGGATACTCCAGTCTAGAGTTTCTGATGAAGTGAGAATTTCTGGCAGCTATTTCAGGCATCCAACACGGATGCTTTTACCTTAGAATTATCTTAAAGAGCACCACTCTCACAATTTGTACTGCAAAGAACTGATTTTTGGTTGCATTTAAAGCAATATTTACAATAATTTGCCATGTATAGGAAATAAATACAAGAGGACCTTGCCAAAGTTGTTTCATACTGTTGTTTTATACAGATCAACTGAGCTGATTTGTAAAAAGTATAATCTTGATTGTACCTGAAGGCAGTGAGATTGGCTAAATGTCCACTTGGCGTTCCAGTGATAACTAAACAGCCTTGTGAGAATTGTTGAAACAGCTTAAGGATTGTTTTATAAGAAAGAGTATATAACAGAGAATCGTTACACACAAGCAATTAGGTAATAGAAACCCACAAATTAGTGGATTTATCTATTCCAAAAATTCTTCAATAAGCAGCCAAGTCCCTGAGAGACATCCTGCTAATTAACACAACTGTATCTCACAACCTCAGCCCAAAACATGAGACTCTTGAGAACATATTCAAATGATGAATTGTTTGTTCAGCAATAATGTTTTTCAGTTTTACGTTACAGCATGTTCACTCTGAGTCTTTTTTCCAAACTGCTGTTAATCCAGCTTAATTTTATGCTGCTCGCTTTTTGTTATGACAGAGTAAACTAATGCAAGAAAAGGCATAATTAGTCTCATTCTACTTTATCGAAAGCATGCCTCATGACCACACTCTTAAAGAATTGGGACTGTCCAGACTAGAGAAGAGACAAGTAGTGTAGGTAAGAATGTCTTTAAACACATCCTCTCTCCTCAAAGATGAAAAGAATAATCTATTTTTCATGCTTACTGTTATAGTAGAACAAGAAATAATATGCAAAAATTCCATTTAGAGGCTTAAATCAGACTTCAGCAAAAGTTTTGCTATAGGTGGGCTGGTAAAATACTGGAATAAATAGATTTTTTGAGAGATTATGGTACTATCTTTGAACAGTTAAGAACAGAATGGACAATTCTCATAGCAATGCCACGGGTGTATCTGGTATTGGCATGCATTAATGGCAATAATCATAAACTTGAGGGTAACAGTAGCAATAAGTAGCTTCCTGATCTTCATTCTGATACTTTTTTCCATGACCATGTGGTTTCTTTATACTTCTAGGACAATATCTGCATTATCACCTTCCATTCCCTCAAACAGACCATATGTTAACCAAGATATTTTAGTATAAGCTAATAAAATTAGTAGAAATTTGGCAAGGTTCAACTCTCAGATTGTTTTATGTACATTACCTGCTATGCAAAATGTATTCCTTAGTCTTGTTCATACAGGGGTTTCGCAAGAACAATGATCTGTCATTTAGTGTGTAGTTTTCTGGTTTGTGTGGGGTTTTGCTTTTTTTTTTTTTTTTTGTTTTCCAAGTGGCATTGTGTGTTTATCTGTTTTCCAATTTAGTCAGTGTCAATGCACTAAGTGAATGCAGAAGAGATCTAAGGTAGATATAATGGTCTACAACCAAAGCAATACCCATCTGAAATAACAATATGAATACTCAGTTTATCTAGGGTTAGTATCACAAAGTGGTATGTATGGTGTTTTCTTTACATGTCTTTATGAATGTATGTTCAGAAAGAATTCAGATATTTCTGAAACAGGATAAAAAGCTATAGCAGCTACCAGAAAGAACCTGAAAACAAAAAGCAGCAAAAAAAAAAAAAGGAGACTCTGTAGTTCAATTACCGTAGACCATAGTGATTCTTCAGCAAGTGCTCTTAGATAGGCAGGCTGGCAGTCTTCAGCTGAAGTACACTGTTGAAAACAAATTAGATCTTCAGATTTATCCATCAACAACTGGAGTGACTTGCTACAAAATGTGCAAAACTGCAGGCAAAGCTGTTACAAGGGTTCAGCAGTAATTTTCTACGTCTCAGGTATAACCTAATTTGTCTGCTGATTGCTTGCAGAATTTCACCAAAATAGTTTATTGGAAAACTTACTTTCTCTAAGTTCTCAAAGAAACACTTTTTTAAAGCAGTAGGAAAAAAAACAAATCCTCTCCACTTTAATCAGAGAATGCATATTTGTTAGTGGATGTAAGAGTTTTTACTGAAGACTACAAAGAAAGAATGCTGTTATGATGAATGCATTTCATTTTGGCAGAGTGGGAAATTATGCTCCATATATTTTTTACCAGCTTCTCCATTGATTTAAGTTTATTTCTTTAGTGAAAGTAGCATAATGTCCATCAGTTGTTGTTTCAACACTGGCTGTAGATCTCTTAGATGAGGTGTACAATCAGGTTGTGCCAATATTGAATTTGCATTGAGCTATTGCAGTAAAGGCAATTTATTATTACTTTCTTTTATAGGTCTGACCATTAAAATACACAGAAATGCTGAGAGGATTATTTCGTCTATGTAAATGTATTTCATTCTGTAAATGCAGAAGTGATACAGCATCACCAGGTTTTTGATTAATTATCAAAACTATGTTTTCTGTTTACCATCTCCGAATATACTTTTCCAGCTTTCAAAAGCATCAGTGTCTTCATTCTGTGTGCTAAAGAGTAAATAGATTCTCACTTTCCTGTATCACATCTTACTGAATACTTTTACGGAGCATATTAAGTGGAATGACTAGAAGAGGAACAGTGAAAATAGCATATGTTATCTTTGCCTTGAACTCAGTGGGCTGGTTTTCCTGCACAGTAGGAAGTAGGAATCCCACCCAATGCTTTCTGAAAAGCCACAGAGCTTCTGCAGCAATGTTACCAGCGACTAAAGCAGAATGTGCATCTTGTTATATAGTGCTGTTATTGAGAGGCTGGCAGGTAAGTAGAGTTACGCAGAGATAGTTATTTGACTTTAATAGTAATTCTCCCTGCTGCAGGGCAAGTCAGTAGAAATATGTGTTTATCCGGCCTTCCATTTTTGCATCACAGATCTATGATAGTTGTGGTAAATATTGCATGGTAAATATGTAGCAGAGCTGAATCCATGCCAAAAGTTTAGACAAATAGATGAACATGGGAGTAAATCCATCAGTTGCAATAGGTCTCACCATGTTTCACTGACTTAAGGTTAAATGAGAAAAAGATGTGTAAGAGATACCAGGAAAAAGTGCAGTTGTCCTGACCACCTGAATAACTATCCCTTAATCAGCCAAGTGTACATCAGAGGAAAACTGGTGTTGTTTCAGGAGAATAAAAATACAGCATTTGTAATGAAGTACCATTTAATGATTTTTTTTTTTTTTATATGCAGCATCTCCCTGAGAAACAAAACAGTAACAAGATTTCTACTAATGGCAGAGATACAGAGATGAGGGTCACTAAATGCCACACCAGTGACAGGTCTGCCTATGCCACTGTAGAAATCCAGTGTTTACTATTTCTATTAGGTGCACTGTTAAATGCAGTTCTGGACTCTATCAATGTTAGGCAATAATTCAGGGCTGTATATTAGGAAAATCAAAGAGTTTAGCCTGTTTTTTTTTAACACAAAGGTGTTTATTTGATCCATCTTGTATCTTCCTGTGTTTTATACATCCTGGCCAATGGCTTTTTTATTTTGTGGTCAGGCAGAGAAAATTCACAGGCTGTCTAACTGCATCAGTCATGCTCTATGAAAATAAGTGGTCAGATAAAAGATCCTAACAGTTTCCTCAATTTGAGCTTACCCCATAATAGAGACCAGGGAGTCCATATGAAGGGGTAATTTAGGAAAATCGCAATTGCAGGGGAAGTTTAAATAGGTGATTGCAGTTTGTTAGATGCCAGGGAAACCAGTCATAAGACAGAAGGAAACCAGGCTTCATTAGTTTTGCTAATCACAGAACAATGTGTTTTTTAATTACCAAAGATATCTGCAATGTTAAAATATGGACACAAGCATTTCTGTGATAATGAATGATGTCACAGTGAGGCAGAATAAAAGCTGTGTATGCCATTTTTAGTGACTGATTTGCTTTGACAGTAATAATACCATTTAAAGCACTTCATACTTCCAAAACTCATTACCACCACTAATTAATTCCTAGAACACCCCTGAGGGGTGCCACTTGGGAGATAAGTTACAGTATTACTCTTTTAATGCTGGAAATGATGAGACAGATCGCTGAGCGGTGATAGTGCTTGGAATAGAATTCAAGTAAAAACTTCAAATCTAGTGTCAAACTAAGACTGCTGAAGATGAAAATTTGCTGATACACTTTAATGGTATATTTACAAATAATCAAAGATTTTTACTAATTAAAATATTTTGTAGTTATTAAACAACATATTAAAAAACTCTATTAGTATGGATGCATGAGGATGACTTGGCTTATAACTGATGCCAGGCCTGTACTAACCGTTAAGTGTCATCAGACAAGTTTTTTCACTACCACAGACTTCTAGAGTCAATGTTAGGATAATCCAGTGAAGTCACCAAAAGCCAACCTGACCAGCAGTAAACAGCCCTCACTATGGCTTATAGGAATATTCAGCAGTAGAATTTCTTTTCTATTTCTCTGCAAATATATGCAGGATATGGAAGTAAAAATGCATGTGGATATATGCAGGAGCTAGAAGTAAAAATTTTATCTACTGGGAACTCTGCAGATTTCAAGTGAAACCACCTCACTCTCATACATGCAGTTGTTTCTGAAATCCATTGAACTCATGAGGGGTTAGTAAGCCACTTAAATTTGCAGGGAAGTTTTACTATATGGTGGTCTGTTCCCACTCCTCCTCCTTACCAAGGAATGGGAGTCTTGGAGAAGAGTAATACGTCTTTAAGAAAAAAAAAAAAAGCAAACCAAGTACTGGTTTTCTGGTTTTTTTTTTTGTTCTGATTGCCTGGCTTGTCCTGTTGGTTCATAGTTTGTGGGGGTTTTTTTGTGATTTAGTTTTTCCTTTTGGTTTTTCAAACTTCCTGCCATACTGAAAATATTATTTAAGATTTTCTCACTTTTTCTATTATAATATTCTAGGCTATTACTTTCATGGTCGACTGCATGCACTACATAGCATTTCTAAATAAAAAAAGTTGATTTTACTGTACCTTTCTAAGATATTTGTTAAATAATAACACTGAGAAGTACACATTGTAAATTAATAATAATTCCAATGAAAAGTTCATGACATTCCAAAATACAATCCATATGTATATATAATTCATGCATATAATTTCTCATATATATAGTAATTGTAGTTTTATTCCTGGCAATGTGGTGTGGCCTTTCATTCCACTGAATGTTGCAGGTTGGTTGTGTTCTGTCGCTTTATGCATTTAAGCAAGTGTATGGAAATCGAGGACAATGAATTAGACAGAAGTACAAATGTATGTTGCTTATGTAATATCCACATTTTGTGCTTATTACTTTTACAGTGAATGCCATAATTCTACAGATAGAATAAAAGTGAGAGTATGGGATGAAGATGATGACATAAAATCTAGAGTAAAACAACATTTCAAAAAGGAATCAGATGACTTCCTCGGGCAAACAATCATTGAAGTAAGAACACTGAGTGGAGCAATGGATGTATGGTACAATTTAGGTATGATTCTTACTGTTTTTTTTAATATATTCAGGAAGGATCAATCCACCATCCTCAGGCAATGTTCAGGTTGTGACTGAAGTCTTTCTAACTAAGGAAACATATCAATAATGAAAACAGTAATTAGTACAGATGCTGGCTAGAAAATTGAAATAATTCCTGTTGAAAGGGGTAAATTGTTAAATAAAATACTCTGCAACCTGGTTGGAATTTGGCAGATAAAATCAAATTCTTCAGATTTTTTTGGGATTCTGCTTCATGGCCTGGACCATGTGTGAGGTACTAAAAAAATTTCTTATTCTCAACAGCAGGAATTTCTGACTTAAAAACCCATTGTTATTAACCTAGAAAAATCTATTGAAAGCTTTTCACATGACACATATGTATTCTTGGTAGTTACTAATACATTATTTTTTTCCTTTTCAGAAAAACGAACAGATAAATCAGCTGTCTCCGGTGCCATTAGATTGAAAATCAATGTTGAAATAAAAGGAGAGGAGAAAGTTGCTCCCTACCATGTACAGTACACCTGTCTACATGAGGTATGTTGGAGAAGTTAAAGAAAATGTACTATACAGAAATTACTATCCAGTTGTTACACAGATGAGCAAAAAAGGCTACAGAACACTAGGACACTAAAACTGCTGCTACGCTCCAGGACAAGTTATTTTAGATTTCCCACTTTTCACTGCTGATAGGATTTCAGGTTCAGAGACAAATGCAGAACTAATACCAACACATCATTCCTGCTCCTGCCAGTAGAGTTAGAAAAAGAGGTGGAGTCAGCTGAGTTCTCCTTGTACCGTACTTTTAGTGTTTTGATTGCTAACATTAAGAAGTGACAACCATTCTGTATATTACAGAAATATAGCTATTAACTGTAAAGGATTTATTTTCTGCTGCATTAATTTGTGTTTTGGAAAGAGTGATAAAAAGCAGGAGAAGCACAATATAAAATACAGTTAAAATTCTGTTCTTCTATCATGTAGATTGCTTTTGTCAATGTTGAAAAAAAATCATCACTGATAAACTGGTGTGTCTTGCGAAAGATCTTCCCTTTAAAAATGACCTATGTTGAAGTTCTATTCTAAAAATACTTTCTGAAGTATTTTTAATTTAAATTAATTCAGGTACTTTCTGAAAGCTGACATATAATACGTGGTTGAAAGTTCATCACTAATACGTATCCACAAACCCCCATTGTTCACCATTTGTAAAACTAAGTGTGGAAGGTACATGTCCTTATAGGTTTTGACCTGATATTGCAAATGTTTTGACCTGTGATGTAAGTGGAAAAAATCTGTTGTTTTAAGAATATCCACAAGACAATTGTGGGGTATTAGCAAAAAGGAAATTATTTCAAAGTTTGGTCTTTTTTTTTTTTTTTTGTCACTGAAAATAGGAAATAAAATCTGTTGCTCAGTTTATGGATACGTATGGAGCTACGTAATCTGACATGAACAGCAAATTGAATACTAGCTTTGGTCCCAAGGTTGCTAAACCTAAACCTTAATTGCATGCCTTTTACTACTTGAGAAGCTTTAGCAAGATTTCTGATAGGTTTCCTCTAATTAACAGATCTTAAATAATAAATTTGAAATTTATTGCTTGCAGATCCCATTAAAATTGAAGCACTATGTAGTGAACATTATAACATCATGATTTCATTCATTAGCACAAGTATATGACAGAGAAGAGAAAGTTTGTGTGGAAGTTTATGTTGCAGTCTCTCTGTGCCAGTTAGCTGACATGACCTTATATATATCAAGGAGATAGATCAATGCTCTGCATCACAAGCCTGTGCTATCAGAGTTCCATTACAAAAAACATGGTTAGAGTTTTAGGGTTATTTTTTACTAAATGATGACTTGTTAGTGCTACTCTTCAGAAAAAAAGTAAAAAAAACCTCCAAACAAACCACAAAAATTCCCACAACGCAACCGTCAAGTTACTGATGACTATTATATAGGATATACTTTCAAAATGCCGGTTTAAAGTGGAAAATTCCTATTTGAAACATTTCTTATATTTAGAATTTATTCCATTATTTGACGGAAGTTAAATCTAATGGTGTTGTAAAAATCCCTGAAGTGAGAGGTGATGAAGCCTGGAAGGTATACTTCGATGACACCGCACAAGAAATTGTAGATGAATTTGCAATGCGCTATGGAATTGAATATATTTATCAAGCTATGACGTAAGTATTATGGCATCTGGTTTTCTACTCCATTGTCAAGAATGTGTTGATAAGAGGTGATGGGTTCTAAGCCTTCATGCTTTCATTCTCTATTCTCTCCTGTTCCAGATTTAAACTTCTTGTTTTCATTTTTGTCCATCTGATTTTCATTGAACTGCTTCTTATCTGCAATGGAATTAAGATATATTATAAGCATTTTACAAACTGTTACTTGTATTATCACTAATGCATTTCTCAGTTCTTCTGATACTGATCTGTAGCAAGAATCAGAAAGACTTATGTTTTTCCAGATGGGATTGGGATGGTAGAACAGGTTTTCACAAGCTCTCTACCTCCTTTCAAGGAGTACAGAAATCATCACAGAACACCAGCAGTGGCTGCAGTAAACTTTTGTAGTACATGTAAATAATTCATGCAATCCATTTTTAACTGTACTAGAATCTGTTACTGCATTGTCCAGACTAAAGCAGCTGTCTGATCACTTTAGAAGGCAGAACCATTGACTTTAGAAGCCTGGAAATACAAGAGCTCCATCAAGCATTCTTGTTCAGTAAAAAGTCTGCCAGTGAAAAGAATTATATTCTGCTCCTACTGCAGCCATAGGAAAGCAGATGACGCCAAATGGGTCCTTGAAACACAGATTATTTTTCCTACAGAAAGCTGATATTATGGAAATTTTATTTGGAACATGTACCTACTTCTTCCATTTCTTTACAGCACATTCTATAAAATGTAAGCACAAAGGCACATAAAAGGGAAGTTTTCTTTTTATTGCAGGATATAATGACAGCATCTACTATTTCAGTGAACATGTCCTTAATTTTACTGAAAGTGCAACTTTATTGCTCAGTGTGAATTATTGTGCTGTACATCTAATAGAAAGGTAGAGGATGCCTTTGTAATACATACAGTTTTAATGTTCTTCCTCCAAGGACCTTAAACAGCATTGCGCAGTGCTACATGTGGAGGAACTCATGCACTGAGTTTCATGAGTATTTGGGGTTTCGTATTTAGCTTTCCTTTAACCATGTAAATTTTCACATCTAGATTATGTGGATTATTGACTTGCATGGTATTCTAGCTTTGTAACTTGATTTAAATTGATATGCTATTTTTACCAAAATGTTTATCTCTAAAATGGTGGAGTTGATCCTGCTGTATGCATCGAAATGAATTCAAGGTTTTGTATGAGATGAATTCTCAAGGACTGTTAGCGCCAACGGACAGCTAAAGGAGTGCTGTTATTACTGCTTGCTCAGGACTGATCTGACATTTCTTTAGTGATTCTTCTTAACTATCAACCCAGTAGTTGGTTATGTCAGTACAGCATGGCTGGGTTTTGATGAACAACCACAAGTGAAAAACTGGTGGCTTTGTCATCTATGATACACTTAGTAAACCCTGAATATTTGTTTCTTGCTCTCAAATTCATATTTATTTATATTTATTCCTTTAGAGCACAGAATAATATTTCAAAAGTGTAGCTATGATTTTCCAAATAAGACTGATATGGTTATCAACTGCAATTGTGGCAGCTCAGCAAAGATAGAGATTTTCAGTGTATTGTTTCAGTGCCCGACTGCTTCATAGAAATTCAGTCCCAACAGGTGACCAACTAAAACTCCTTAAAAACAAAAAACTCAAGCTCTTTTCCTCAATCAGCATCAGCAAAGGACTTTTGCATTTTTTGTGGTTTAGAGCATATGATGTTTGAATCAGCATTGGATTCTAGATCAGGAGATTACCTTTGCGCCACCGGATACTGACTGGAATGTAGATATCAGCGCAAAAGATATTGCTTGGGTTGTTACTTACCTGCTTTAGTTATTGTCTCTAATGAGACCTTTTCTGTTAAATACAAAGTCTATATAAAGTCTGTTGCTGGAGACAGACATATCAGCTTTTTTTTTTTTTTTATGAGACTAAACATAGGCAGTTCTTCCCCAAAGGATGCTGACATAGAAGGAGCATCTTAATATAAAAACATGGGTTCCAACTGCCCAGTTCCAAGCAAGAAAATCTGCTTTTAAATTACCAGATAAGGAATTCATGTGAAAAACAAGCACTGATGAAAAACACAACAAAAAGCATGCCTCTGTTAGTAACTCCAGGTCTTTGAAAAATCTTCACTGTAGAGATTGCATAATTCATTCTTCTTTCTTACAGTTATATTCTTCCATTTCTTACATTTATATTCGTCCATTCCTCAAGGAGTCTGTATTGGGCAAAGAAATGAAAAACAATTATAGCCATTCTTATGTAGGTCAGAAGAGATTTATTTTTTTGGGGATGAATAGATGGATAGCCAAGTAGGCACTGCCTGCTGCACGAATGATACGGGAGTACTCCCAGAAGTCAAAGCACATGTGTGAGAGAACAGGAAAGAAAATAGGTAAGACAGAAAACAGATTAACAAAATAGGACAGCTCAGTAATCCAACTGGCCTTTATTTTGATGGCTGCAGCAATGGGTGGTGATTTATGCAGTAAACCCTTTACAGAATTGTACTGGAAGTTTATTTACCTACATCTGTTAAGGCACCTCTCCACCATCAAGAAAAAAAATAATTTTCTTCCTCTTATTTTTCAAAGGAATTTATTTCTCTTTAGATGGCAAAAAGCAGAGCACATATTGAAGCAGTGTTTGACTAGACACTGTGAAATTATGCATAACGTCAGCATCCAGGATTTACTGTGTAATGGAGACAAGTGCAATAAAAGCTCTATTAAGAGCTTTCCTTCTTACTGGCAAGAACCACCATAGGTAGAATCTAATGTTTCTAAATCAGTGACATAGTCCTGATTCCAGCAGGTTAATGGGCATTAACTATGCCTTGTTGTTCCTCTCCTAGTCTTCAATTAATGTGGCTGCATTGCAAAAAGCACACAAATCACCATTAAGGTAATTTTCATTGATAACATATGCTTACTGGGTGCAGTATATTAATTAGCCATCTTTCTTTGCTGATTCATAGTGGAAGAAAGATTAGAAGAACCACAGGCACTGCATACTGGTCAGCAAATTGCATACTAAGAAAGTTGAAGCAAGCAGGCCTGGTTTTAGACATGTGACTCTAGCTTAAACAATGGAATATTACTCTAAAATATATGACAGCAATGGTGCTTGTAACATCATGTGCCCATTAGAAATTGTTAAAAGCTCATGCTATTGGCTGCTGTTTTCAGAGACCCACAAAAATGAGCAGTGACAGCAGTTAAGGGTATCTGGCTTAAGTTCAGCAGAAGTGAGTTCAGTTGTACCTTGTGTTAATTTTTGTCTTAAAAAGGCACCAGGGCCCAGGTATTTCATGCCCAGGACACTGCTCTACCTTATGCTCTTTTGGTGAAACAGTAGAGTGGAGCTTGAGACTACAGCTAAGAGGAGCATGCTTCCAAATCAGGACCTTCAGATATGCAGAGAGCTCCAGAGCAATTGGAGTTTCTTCACCCTTTTCTGTTTGACTGTATACTCATTTTCACTGCCATCTTCTCTGCTTAATCCCATTCATTCTTTCCTGACTCTATACATTTACAGTTTATCCCTTTATCCTCCTCCTAATCCTGCCTAATTATAAAACTTGAAATTAAGATTTTGGGTTTGTATGATGTTGTTCACTATCGTGTTAGATTTTCCATCCATATTGCATCTCATGTTTTCTTATGTTATAAGCTCTTTGTACATATTAAGCAGGCATTTCCTGCTTCTACATTGCAAATCTGGTTTTGGCTGGTTCAGTTTCAATAGACTGATTACCTTTGTTTAATTTTAAAGTTACCTGAAACTTTACTGGCCTGAATCAAAGTGGGACAGTTTCAAATATGGCCTACATCAGATCAAGGTGAACCAAGAAGTTGCTTGGTGCCTCACTTTTCATTAACAACATAGAGTAAAAAGCCACACTAAAACACTGGTTTGACTCTTTCTGTTGCAGTCAATTAAATGTTTTTTCATTACAATACAGATAGATCTCTTGTGGCCTTTTATGCAAAGCTTGTATTTGATTTGAAGTTTATATATAGTAATTAGTGTTTTGCTTAATAGCAGTTTCGATAGTTAAATCATGATCTTGTGTTTAGAGTAAGAAGCAAATGTGAACCTGTGTGTTCAGTTTGAAAATACCAGTGTGCAACAAGTGGTAATTATATCAAACACATTTAGGTTTTCTTCATATATATCTATACTACGGTCCATGAGGTAGCTTGAATGTTTTCTCATTGGAGCTGAAAGGAAGTTGTGGTGAGAGAAAGAGTAAAATCTTTGCCATTTTAAATAACTGGTAGTTTGTTTGAATTGTAGGCACTTTTCCTGTCTGTCTTCTAAATATATGTGCCCTGGTGTTCCAGCAGTTATGAGTACACTGCTGGCCAATATAAATGCATTCTACGCTCATACTACAGCAGCAACTAATGTGTCTGCCTCAGATCGGTTTGCTGCTACTAACTTTGGGGTAAGTAGACTTTCTTTTTTAATAGAATATTAGTCTTTTTTTTTTTTTTTCTCTATCAAATATATGATCATAGAATCATAGAATAGTTAGGGTTGGAAAGGACCTTAAGATCATCTAGTTCCAACCCCCCGTCATGGACAGGGACACCTCCCACTAAATCATGTCACCCAAGGCTATGTCCAACCTGGCCTTGAACACCGCCAGCAATGGAGCATTCACAACTTCCCTGGGCAACC
>JASSUY010015468.1:0-52248 GCA_032466535.1 Forpus xanthops | reverse complement strand
CCATAGCAGGGGGGTTGGAACTAGATGATCTTAAGGTCCTTTCCAACCCTAACTATTCTATGATTCTATGATTCCATTATTATTATTATAATCTTACTTCTTAATGAGATATATATTTTGAAAACTCTGAAGCAACTTTCTTTATTTTTTCTCCAAAATATTTTTTTTTCTGTTAGGGCCATACAGATATTAATTTTTGATTAGGATCAGAATGAAAGCACATGCCAGAATCTTGAAACTGTCATACATGTGCTTTTCACAGGTCTTACCACTGGAACAAGAGGCATAAGGGACTTTTTCTTCTTCATTGGATTGGAATGGCATCTCTGACATAGTTTATATGATGGTTCTCACTATTGGCAAGCGTATTTAAGCAGTTACATTTCAACAAACACAAAATTATTTGCAGAACCATATTTCTGCAGGGAGAGAGGAGTTTTAGTAGTCTCCACTGATAAGGCAAAAGTGCGGGCAACTGCATTGGTTTATGATGACAATTAAAATGGTATTAATTTCATTTCAGATCATTTATAATAGGTGAAAGTTTTGATTTTGAAGGTGGACAGCTTTTGTTTTCAAATATTTAATTTAGGGGAAAGTATTTGTAAGCAATATGGGAAATGATTTTTTTAGAGCGCTTATAACTTCAGGCAGTTTTAGTGAACAAAGTGGCTGCAGATTTTGAGAAAAATAGGACAACACATGTTGACAAACTTTGCATATTAATTAAATCTTGAGATTGTGTTTTTCCCAATATGATACAATTGACAGTACGCAAGAAGAAAGAGATGAAAATTTTATAACAATGCTTTTACAGTGTGTTATACACTTATTTTTTGCTTTGAAAAGTATCATATGTTTTTCAGTTAAAGCAGAAGTCTCCTTCTAAGATGCAACTCAGACAGCTAAAGTGTGTATATGTGTGTGTTGGTGTGTTCACATGTTTATTAGGATAGTAGACAGGATATAAATTCAGGAATTAACAGAAATCACTTGTAGGCCTGAGTGTGTGCATCTTCAGCAATGTTTCTTGAAAAGAAAGGATTTTATATGCACTTTGGTAAGCATTAAAACCATGTCACAATCTTTTGCAGGATTTCTGTTTCCTATGTTTTTTCATAGCTTATACCCTGTGGTTATCAAGAAAAAAAAAGCAACCCACAACAGAATACAAAAAAAGCAGGTCATCTGGTTACTCTGAGTTGGTGGCCTTGAAACTGATGGAACTTACCAGGTTTCTGAAAAAAGCGAATGTACAGATATCCACAATAAACACATTATACATTTTAAGATCCTAATACTTCTTACTTTTTCACTGTGTTTAGAACAGTTGAAAGCAGTGGGAATACGCACATTTAGAGTTAGTATGTTCTGTTAGGAAGGCAGGGTGACAGTTTCTTGCAGTAGGTTGAAATATTGAGATAACACTGACTTGGTACAGTGAAATAGCTAAGGGATGACACTAGAGTTGGCAATGTATCGAATAAATTTGGTTTGCATTCTCTAAGGGCTTTCACTTCCCTCTGCCCTCTCCTGAGTCAAGCCAGTTTTTGTTTTTCCTTGGTGGTTTTGGTGGAGGGAGTTGGAAGGTTGTTAAACCAGAAATGGTTTTGTTCCCCACAGATTATCACTAAAAAATCTCAACAGGTGAAAACCAGGCTATAAATATAATGGCTTAGATACTAGCATATTAAACAAGACAACCTTGCATTTTTTGGGAGGTTGAAAATCATGTATATGGTAGACAATTAGAAATTATGTAAACCAAATTTAATTAATCTTAGTTTGCTTAGGTACAGTTTTCTCACTTTCCAGAGAACTGCCCCTTGTTTTGGCACATCAGGTAAAGTATACTTTGGATGTTTGTTGAAGTGATTTCACATGATCGCAGAAGAAAGCCTCTGGAGCGACAATGCTGAGGAGAACACATGGCTTTATTGATCCTTTTCTTTTATCTGCTGTATCTCGATAGTAAAATTGTATGTATTTTGTGGCTAGATCTGTAATTGCCTCTCCAGCAGTATTCAGATACTAGTGTAATGCCTAAAGAAACACACAGACTCAGTGGAATTACTTGGAGCTAACTTTTGTGTCTACACCTAAACCTATCGTAGTCATGAGGGAGAGAGAGAGAGAGGTGGTTTGGGGGTACAGATTATCTTGTCCTAAAACAAAAATATAAAATAGGCCATGTAACCTGCACTCTAAAAGGGTAGCTATTGTCCCACTGCTGAATATGATTAGTAGCTCTAATTTAAAAGTGTAGATGTGATGTTGACGAATAGGTGAGCAGGACTCCACTAACTGTGAATACCCGTGCAAGAACAGTGCTGATGGAAAAGTTTTGATAAGGTTTTTCCTGTTTATGACACAGCAGTTAACTGATTGAGGAAACAAGCCACTATGTTTTGATTTATACTGTCAATTGCAATTATGAGTAATGAATATCTCAAGTGAGTAAGGAGAACAACAAGAACCTGGGTAGGCTGAAAAAGAGCTACAATGTGAAGACAGTGAGTAAAGTAAGTACGTCTGATTGGGGAGCTTAAAAAGGAGGAAAACGAAACCAACCCCAAACTTGGTTAAATTCATCATATAAATGGTGTCCTAACAGTTCCTCTGAATTTTGTAACAGTAAAAAGCATGTGTTTAAGCTGATACACTTGTCAGGCTTGCTTCTCCATTTCAACTGCTTTGTTCCCTTAGTGCTTCTAATTCTTCTTTACTGGTTTCAGTTCTGAGAATGATTCGTTTTGCTTTTCTCAGGGACAGATAGATTCAAGCATATTTATAAAGTTACAAGTTACACTGGAGGGAAGTGCTCTGTGATTGATGCTTTTGCTTTGTCAGAACTTGTACTTCCTCAGTAAAAAATGGGAGCTTTATGCATTAGCTGTGAAATCTCACTCATAAACTTATAGCAGCATATGTCTTTCTCTGAAGTCCTAACTTTTCAAAGTTATGCCAGCTTTGCCAAACTTAAGCCAGAAGTCCTCCAGCTTGTATTTGGGCATACTCAGTAATGGAGTAACTCACAGCTATGTTCTGATTCTTTAGAGGAATATGTGGATAGAACACTGTAGATATCTGAATGACAGTATTCAGCTCCTAGATATTCAAAAGAGGCATTTTTTGAGCTCATTCACCTGATCTGAAGTTCTCTGATCTGTGCAGGCTGAAAGACAATGAGGTGAATCCTTTCCAAAATGCCTTGTTTTGCAGGCATGCTTAAATCCATAAGTGATTGTGTCACTCATGAGACTTGTGTAGTTTAGAAATATTTTCAAAATATTGGTGACTATCTGTACACTATCAAAAGATGAATAATGTCGCTTTGTGAGCCGTAGCAGAGTTGCTCATCTTATTGCTGCTTTAAACCCTAGCACTGCACAGGAGAGTAAGCCTGAAAAATCAGTAGCTGATTCAAGGTCCTAAACCTCTTTTATGCTCATTCGTAACTATACATGATGACACAGATTGTTGCATCCTTTTTCTGGTCAGTATGGCATACATTGTCATGTTTCATAGATATAGCTGTATTCTCAAACGCTTTATGATAGATGATTTGGTTTAGATAACCTCCTTTGTTATGGGAAACACATATTTTGGGAGTGGAAAAGTATTAAAGAGGAATGTAAATAATTAGGTCACTGTAGATGTACTTTTAAACTAACAGATGTATTAAAGAATTTACTTGTGTTTTTCTGTGTAAAACTGATTTTGCTTACTTTCTTTTCATAGCAATGGAAAACAAAATCTTACAATTCAAAAGTGGACTTTGAATGTACTTGAAAGAAATAAAAGCAGCTGTTTCAACAAAAATCATTTAACTACAGAAATTAAAAATGCTGGAACTGGTCATTCACTGAAATGCAGTGATTTGTCTGTCAATGAAAATAACAGCATAACATGGTACAAGGTAATTGCTGAAACTGTCACTAAAATAATTGGCTATAGAAACAAAACATCTGATTGTAGGAAAAATTAATTGCAAACAAATTTTTGGAAGCATCTACAAACCTTGGAAAGCTTTAAATTCTCAGGATATTAGGAGAAAAACATCCAGAAATAGGTACAAAAGCAAATTTTTCTCTGCTTTCAGATTTGTTAGAAAAATGTACCTGTTATTAGAAATTTTTAATAAACTCATAGTTTGGAATGGTCAAAGATCTGATGCCCATGTCTATCTGCTGATTTAGCTAGCAGCTGGTTTATCTAGCTGCTACTTTGCTGATACAGATATTATACTGACAGTAAATGAGGTGCCAAGATATTTGTTTTGCAGTTGGCATGTGCTTGTAAAGTAATGGCAAACTTTTCAATTTTGCTGTTTCTGAACATTTTTTATAAAACGTGAAAAGATCCATTTCTGTTCATTTTAGGCATATCACTGAACTTCTCTCTATCAGCTCTTGACAGAGCATAGGTAATAGTTGTGCAAGCACCCTTAATAGTTAAATACTGTGCTCAACCACTGGATGAAACACCCTGCCCCTATACTTTGCCTTATTCCTCTCAGGTGTCCTGGCTTGAGTAATAGACCTGATTCATTCTATGTTGAATAAGTTTCAGCAAGAGACTGGCTGCTGTAGTACAGGCATTTGATTTCTCTCTACTCTAAGCTGATACAGAACAGATATACAGATGCCTTTTGTGTAACAGAACGAAATATTTTTTGGTTTTCATAGGTATTTCTCTTTGCATGTTCTATGAAATAATGAAACCAAAAAAAGCAACCCAAGGAGCCAAAGTTTATTTTGAGGGATAGGGATGTCAACAGATCTGAGTCCAACTCTTGACATCCTCTGAGATGCTCACTTTCCCTATTATTGAGACATGTTACTTTAACCTGAAATATCTTTCTAAACCTAGACAGCTTTTGACCCCAAGCAGGTGACACCTACAGAGCCAAGGAATCATTCTGAAGAAAATAGATCAGTGCATTTAAATTTCCAATACAATATTTTTATACTCAGACACTTACTTAAATTGCAGAGCTCTCAACTTCTCATGGGTTAAATGTGCAAATGTTGCATTTAAGTCAACATGTCTGAAAATTGGGCTCCCACCTACTTTGGGTCAGATAAATGTCATTGAGATAGTAAAAGAGTGATGATGACACTGTTTCAAAAACAATTTTTAACTTCTTTAAGATTTTGAATATATGTCTGTTTGCTACAGAATAATATTTTCTGTCTTTATTGGTGCAGGACTGTGAGAACTATGAAAATGAAACAGAGCGGGAACTGGATTTTGAAACCTTAGCAGTACGGCACTCAGGGATATATACCTGTAAAATTTTAATCAGCCATGAAGGAAAGATATACCACAGCACAAATACAATTAAGCTGGTAGTAGAAGAAGGTAGAAAAGTTTTCTAAAATTTGGAAGCATGCTTTTTGGTTCTTTCTACTATGGAGATTTTTAATTACATTTCTTATTTGATAAATATATACCTAGGTGATCAAATCTGGTTTAAAATATTCGCAATAATTTCTAGAAGAAAAAGGCAGGAGACATTTGTGTGACATTACTAATTGGAAATTTTATTTAGTATGTTTTCCCTGCTTTTTTTTTTTTTTTTAATTTCAAAATTAGCTGCTGTGAGTCAGTCATGCAAACTTACTAAGAGTTTTGGGGAAGAGCATTTCAAACCAGTGTAAGTTGCACACTGCATAAAATATATGCGTTTGAAAAAAAATCAACAGGACATATTGTGTTTAAACCTACTCAATAATGCCAGATTCCAGGTAGTATTCTTTGCATTAAATGAATGTATGCAATTAATTTTAGAAATAAGTAATTTTTACGGTGGTAGAGTGTAAATAAGCCATTACTTTAATAGCAATACTTTCTATTTTAGATGCACCAGATGTTGTAACTTTGGAGATAGTTGGACTCCATGAAGAAATTGAAACAGAAATAGGTATGAAACCAGTACAAGAATCTTTGTGAGAGCTACTGCATGTATATGCTTTTTTTTCGAATCTTCTTATGGTTGATAGCCTGGTTAAGTGTAACTGAATCAAGAACTCTTTGATTCTCCTAGATCTGAGCCATCCTTAAATTTAGTTATGGTTTTGTTTTGCCAAATGTATTCCATGATTGATATACAAATACATTAAATGTGCTCTTTTATAGAGGTAAAAGCTGATGTTGCTGCTATGACCAGCAAGAGAATGTGGTGGTGATGATAAATCATCTCTCCATGGATTTATTCAGTACCTAGCTAACCCCACAGAGTAATGTGTGAAAGACATGCGGTTTGCTCAGCGCACACCAATAATGAGTAATTCCCTTAGTACCTGACTTAGTTGAGGATGCTGTTCTGCAGGGAAATGAGAAATGTAAGGGCTGATGGTCCTGGTAATGTGAGCGTGAGGATCTGTCACTTTGTCACAGAATAGATCATATTGTCAAAAGCCATGACCTTAACTGTGCTTTTGGCTGGGAGTAGGTTAGATAACATGGTCTGCAGTCTTCACACAGTGTTGGAGAGGATCCAGGATTTTATGAGGCTGTAATTAACTTTTAGATCATCTATAAAACATTCTGCAGCGGCTATGAAGTCCAAAACAGAGAGCAGCTCATAGGATACATTGCCTGGAAAGCTGTCAGTTTACTATGCTGTGAATGTGAATGCTCCTTCTGACTGGATCTTTTCATGTTGTGCTTTGTTTAGGTAAAGAAGAGATACTCAATTGCACAGGATTCTTGGGTTATTATATGCCAGAAGATGCCAACCTCTACTGGTTAATTAATCAAGAGTTTCCAAAAAAATGCACAGGTATCCCTGAGAAAGACCCTTCAATATGTGAGGAAGAATGCAAAAAATTACAGTAGGTTTCATGAAAATGCTGCTTTCTTGTTTGTATACGACAATGTCCTGTACTTTGTGGAGCTGCAAAGCCAGTAAAACCTCAGTCTGAGGTTACTTCAGAACCTTTTCCTCAAAATGTGCTTCTTGGCTAGTTGTAAGCTTCTCTACAGGTAGTGTTGCTAACACCATTCCCTGTTGCAGGCTGGGAACCAAGTTCTATGTCTCAAGGCTACTACAGATTAAAAAAGTAACAGATAAGGACATGCATCATAATTTCACCTGCATGTTGCAAGCTGATGAAAGAACACAAATAAAAATAGTGAAGCTGAAGAAAGGTACAGTATAATCTGTGAATAATGCTTCTCATAAGTAATTACTAACTGTGGCAGCCTTTTCAGTCCTGACGGCAGGGTACTGGTTTCAGAACATCTTTCCAAGTATGTCTTGTTTTCTTATGAACAGCCTGGCCGATCTAGTACTGGACCTAATAGCTCCCTGGGTGATTCCTCCTGTTCTGATACAGGAGCAGCTGGACTTGCTTCTATGTCTGCTAGAGCAGCTGTGTGAGGGATTCATAGTTCAACTCTGGTGCTGTGGACACAGATTGGGAGGCTGAGTTATGCTCCAGCTGACAGATCCCTGGGTGGCACTTTGTTGATCCCATGACAAAATGTTCCCTGTCCCTTGCTAATTATTAGATTAGTGGGATCATGGGGGTTATCTAACCAAAGTTTGGTGCAGCCCAAAGTCTGTTACTTGGATCACTTTGCCTATTAAGCACATCTCAAATCCCCCCTCTCCCTCCTCTCCTCCCCCTGAAAGGTCTTTTATATTCATGATAACGCCTGAATTGTTCTGGACCAATTGTTGAGACTCTATCCTTCTAGCTATGGAAAGCTGACATCTACCATACAGTACTAGTTCACATTCATAGTCCAGCCTGGAGATTTGTGGCAAATGGGCATTCCCCTTCCCTTCTGTCTGTCTCAGACCTTTCCAAGCTGTACTGGAAACAAATATGTGAAAATAGACTAGTTGAAAGATATTGCATTTTATAAACCAAATGAAAGTCTGACTACAGTGAGGATGACTTCACAGCGCCTTCACAAAGATTTCACATATTTAAGGGTTAAAAAACTGCATTTTGAACTTAAAGGTAACAGAATAATCATTAAGGAAAAAAAAAAAAAAAAAAAAGGCCTGAAAGAGACTAGAGACAGAAGGAAAAAAATATCTTGGTCAAAGGGATTAAAGAGATCATTATGGACTGTTATGGATAGAGACAGGAGTGAAAGCTATAAAATAACAGGAAATTATAAAGGATCTGAAAAAGCTCATCATAAAAGGAGATGACCATCAGTTTGGGATGCTGTACTGTAATGTCAGTCTTAATCCCACATACAGTTCATATATGTGTGTGGTGTACATGTGAATGCATGCAAGGTTGTTCATCCAGTTTTTAGCATAATCCATGTTCTGTAGTTCTCCATCTCAGAACAAATGGCACGCATATGTGCTTGAAGTATTAACAGGAAAGGATTCACGCCAGCACTGTGATTTTTTGGGGGTGACTTTAAGATGCCATCAGTACTGAATAATCTTGTAATCTTGTCATATAATACCTTTTGCTAAGGCTGCAATTTCCTGCATATCTGTTTTACAGGAAACATCCGAGATCTGTCTGTGCACATATTTACAACAGGAATGGTTCTTGCTGTGCTATTTCCATGTGTTGCTGTAGCTGCAGTGTTTGTCTGTGTGATGTTTCGAGTAGACTTAATTCTGTTTTACCGGAACATGTGTGGAAGAGATGACACTGCTAGAGGTATGAGTTGGCTAATGTTAATAAGTGTATTGATTAAAAAATAGTTTCTGATAGATTCTCTGAAACAATCATCTGAGGAACAGACAAAATAAACCCAGGAGTTTTGTGCCTAGAAACAGCAAAGAATATGTAAAAGAGAACTTGATGGTCAGGTGCTAAAATCAGTTTGTAATACACGTGGGGCAGTAACAGCAAATAAACACAGTGAAGAAGCTGCTCCTGGAGCAGGTAGTGGAAGGGACATGGTTAAATGCAGTTCAAATATGCTCTGTTCTACCATATTCTTCATCGCAAAAGTTAATGAAAGTGGAGAAATTTACAATTATCTATCTGTAAAGAGGATGAGCACACTAGAGTTGTCAGACAGGCAGATTGATATAAATTTGTTTTAAATTGGTTAAAATGCTTCCTTGACTGTAGAGGCAATCACAGTGTTTATATGTATAACATCACAATGTTTGTCACTAAAAGCACTTGAGAGCAGGAGAGCATATTACCAGTAATCTACCAGGCAGCATTTCTGTGACCTTCAGTTAAGGAGCAAGTCTAAGAGTCACCCAATTCTGGGTATAATTTTTCTGAAATGGGCATGAAAAAAATTGCTGTGCACATATTCCTGTTTTTCTTAGCCCTCCTTATTCTCTGAATCAGCTTGAATATACTGTAGTGGTTGGTATGTCTGCTGGTATTGTTTATCTGTCTGCTGATGTTAGCTAGCACTGTGCACACTGGCTTACTGGGAGGATCTCCAAGAACCTGCACTATGTCACCCTGGAGGAACTGATTGTCTCGACATTAGGCAATGGATTTCCTACTCCTAGAGTTCTTGGATGTGTAATGTTTCATGTACTTTAGTTTGTGCTCTGTTTTGTGAACTGTATGTATTAAAATATTGAGAAAATGAATCAACGAAGTACTGTTCAAGTTGCAAAGCTGTGTGTGCCATTGTATCAATTCAGATAGTTTTCTATGGCAAAGTTGAATTAGGTATCACACAGTGTGGTAGACCTGGCCTTTGAATTGTTCTTGGATTTCGTGTTTGTAAATTAATCTTGAAAGCATGGCCAGATATTGTATACTCTTATAATTAAAATAATAGATTATTCTCTTTTGCCAGTACCCATTCTACAGAATTACTTGATAGTTTTGCACAAAGAGTAAAATAAATTTGGCCATCTTCAATCTCACTTAAATATCATTCTTACCAGATTACAGACAGAGTTTTGCTTCCCTTAATTTTCTTAATTTTCTTTATCATCACATGTGACATTAATGACTTAAATTAATCTGATTTTAAAAAATAACACCTCAATATAGGAGGGCTCTGTTATTTTGAAATGTTTGCCCAATGCAATTGGAATCTTTTGTATCAAATTTAAATTGATTCAGATTTTTTTTCTGTTTGTTTGTTTCAAGACTGTTTGGGGTATCAAAGGAGTTTCTAGATGATTTGGTCCTGAGGCAACTACTTTGAAAACGAGAGTGGTGGATCAGATCCTGTATTTCTAATGGTTCCTAACAAGACAATTGGTGATTTCTTTCCAGATGGAAAAGAATATGATGCATTTGTGTCTTACTTGAAAGACTGTGTTTCTCCTACTGAAGAAGAGAGAGAATTTGCTTTGAAGATATTGCCCATGATACTAGAAGAAAACTTTGGGTACAAGTTATGCATATTTGAGAGGGATGTATCCCCTGGAAGAGGTAAGTGCATTGAATATTCTTGTCATTAAATAGGCATGTCATTTTCTCTCAAAGGTAAAAGTGTGTAATTAGAAGGAATTCTCTCAAATGTGTTGTGGATTTTACATTTAATCTAGACTATGTGCATGCAATGTTCACATGCACACATTTTACATGTTTTATAGATATTTTTATGAATTCATGTACACCTAGACACACACACATCTTTAATTACACAATACCAAGATAAATGGATGAAGAAGCTAATATGTAGAAAGATAAAGTGAGAATACAGATGATGTCAGATTATTTCACAGTAGTAGTGCTCTTGCTCTGCTTTTTCTGAGAGCAGGTGCCTACAAATGAGCTCTCATATAGTGTACAGAGCAGCTGGTGTCTCTGGTACTAGTTATTAGATAACTTTCATGTTTTTTACTGTATCTTCAGTGTGGTGGTTGAAACCATTTTACGAGTGTAATGGTTGTCATAACAAAATAGAAATGTGAACATGGAATTCTGTTTCTCTAAATGGCCTATCAATAGACAGCCTTTTGCAGATGCTTGGAGAAAAGATACTAGATGATTCAATTTAGTCCAAAGATCTAATTGAGAAATAGGATTTAATCATGGAAAACACAGAACAATAAGGTCAATCAGCTTTCTTCAGGCAGCATCTTGTCTCCATCTACTGATTCTTGACATAGTTTTTTAATCTGACAGGTACCACAACTCTCCAAGTAAATATATTTTCCAGTTATTCTCTCCCTTTCGGTACAAAAGAAAAGGTTCTCTGAAGTGCTCAATCTGATTCTTCCAATAGTTTCAACTTATTTCTTTTTCTCTGGTCTGATCCATTATGAATATAGAAAACAGAGTATTTCCTTCTATTTATAAGACCTTTTGTGTGTTGCAATACTCCTGTTAGCCTCTTTCTCCTCTCAATTTTCTCTTCAGGTTACTCCCACAGTTTGCTTTGCCTTTCCCTGCAGGGCATGTTTTCTACATCTCTGGTCTCTGTAGACTGTGTCCCATGGTGCTGAAGCAAGCACAGGAAGTTGAGCATGAGAATTCAGTTTGGTGCATAGTTGTTTGAAGTATATCACTATTTTTTTTCATTCATCACTTGTCATGATGAAAGTCATGGATTTGAAACTCAAATGTAACTCATTCTGTCATCACATGCTTGTCTTCTCAACCTTGGATTACTGGCAATATATTTGGGTATTCTGGGATGTAAAGGAAGGAGTAAACTAAGGGCTACTGAATATTTAGAGAGAGGCCATTGATGGTGTCTTTCTGTGGAATCACTCCAATGGTATATATTATAAAAGAGCAAAGAGAAGTCTCATTGGTGGAAAAATACATTCTGCTGTCACCTTGTATCCATCTGACTACCAACAGCTGTCTAGGATAGCTGGAGACTGAATATGGGTTCATCTGCTCCAGAGAACAAGCTTTGGCCACACCTGAGCTCATTTTCACAGACGCTTAATCTATAACGCATATTAATCTTCCCATTGGGACAGAATGCTCACATATCTCCTCTATAGGAACATTATAAAGGGAGCATTTTTGCTACATGTCTGACTGTTAGTGGATAAGTCAATTCAGTGCTTATCCTTTCAAAGCAGCTTAATAATAATAGTTTATCTTTAATTTGCAGCGGTTGTTGATGATATCCATTCATTCATTGACAAAAGCCGAAGATTAATCATTATACTGAGCCAGAACTACATTTCTGACAGAGCCATATATGAACTTGAAAGTGGACTGCATAAAGCCCTAGTTGAAAGAAAAACTAAGATCATATTAATTGAGTATATGCCAATAAGTGACTACAGTTTCTTGCCAGAATCATTGTCTCTTTTATCATCAAAGAGGGTTGTGAAGTGGAAAAAGGATAAATCTCTTCCTGTGAATTCCAGATTTTGGAAGAACCTTCGGTACCTGATGCCAGCGAAACCTACTAAGAAGAACATCAAAGGGCACTATAATAATCTTGACCTAGGCTCACAAGGGGCTCAATCGCGGACTGGGGGCTGTGACATTAATGGAGTTGTATAACAATTCTGGAGGCAGAAGACTGTGCATTTTGCTAACTACTAGAAAACACAAACTGCACCCTTACTTTGGAAAGAGTGTTCAGAAGAGGCCAGGTCTGGGACTTGAGAAGAATGTAGAAATTGTTACAGTGGCCAAGATGCTAAATGCTATCCCAGAGAGAGTTTATTTAATTAGCTGCACAAGAAACAGGAATTCCATTCTGCTTAGGACTTGCCACATGGCACTAAACACAATGCAGGACATTTTGATTTCACATTTTTCAGTAATGCAGAATGATACGAATTATACTTGCTTACATTTTGAGGTCTCTCAATAAATATATCCCTATTTGACATGTGTTATTATTTAGATGCTTTTAATTTTGTATTTTGGATTTTCCTAAGGACCTTGCCTGGGAGCAGATTCAAATGGCTCCTGCCCTATGGAGCTTTGTATGCAGGCTTTAGGCAATTCAAAGTCAAGCAGAAAAATCAAATGAAAACATTCAAAAATGAGGACAGAAAGAGTTAGGGCAGATTTGGTCCTGCTAGCAGTGTTTGCTACCGAGTTGCACATAGTCTGGACAAGCCAAATGGGACTGACAAATAGTAAAGAGTGTTTCCATCCTTCTCTTTCACTGAGAATAATGTAAATGCTCATTTGGTAGGGAGAGGAGTGGGGTGAGCTAGAGATAATAGTTTTTTGTTCATGGACACTGATATCTACATTATAACCTGAGCTGACTTTAGCTGAGGGATTGTAGGAGATTTACATGAAAATGAGCCCTTCAGTATGTACATATACTCATAACTCTTTGGAACATCTGCATTTAGTATTATTTTTTTTGAACAAACGTAGTAATACCATTCAAAACCATACTAATCCTGCCTTATTATTAGTTGCCTGGCAGTATATACTAATCTGACATAATTTTGATAAAATGTATAAATCTGATAAAATGGAACCATATTTCCTTCTAGTACCAATGGGGAGAAATCAATAGAGAATCATTTTGGAAGACCTTCTGTCAGTTTGCTAGGAGACCATCAAGGTTCAGCCCATTCTCCTCATTGTCTTGCATTCAACTAAAGCTGCTTTTGAGGAGGCATTTCTTTGACACTGATACTTAATTCATGCAGCTGCTGTGAAGGGGCTTTGTTACCTTCTCAATGTACTTGAGAACACAATTGGAGTGCTGGGTTAGCGTATGCTGGATGTGTCCTAAAGGAAATACACAGCTGATTTGTGAAGAATGCTCTAGAATTCTATGTGTCACATCCAGATATCAGTATACTGTATAACCTAATACAAAATGGACAAAGGTTTGTGTTTAGATATTGTTCAGACACCTTCTGTGACAGCAGAACCAGCACCACTGACTCAGTATAGAGATAATCAGAATGGAAATTTTTTTACCCACTGGTGTTAACCATAGCTGAGCAGAGGAGGAGGTGACATATAGATGTGTCAAGGCAGAAGAGTACCAGAATACTAAAGAGATGTAGCCTCCCAGCACTGTAAGACTACGCTACATGCACACTGAGATGGTGCATTTTCCCTCCCTGTTTCTTGATGGCAAAGCTTGAGTGAAAGTGAGATGGACAAGGTAAGACTGAATTTCCACAGGTGTGGCAGGCACAATTTCCTGGAACTATAGCATCAAATATGCTATCTGTGTGTGAGTAGAGGGGGAGGAGCGAGAAAGGAAGTAGGGATGGTACTCTGGAACCATCCTTTACCCTTTCCTTTATAAACTTACTCTAGCAGCAAAGGGTAAATACGAATCTGGGAAGTGAGGCTGCTTTTTAACATATACATAACTTTTACAAAAGAGGAAAGGGTGAATTGGAGCAGAGGCTCAACCAAATATTTGGTACTATTTGATAAGGCTTTCATCCAGTCTAAGTAGCCAGTATAACATACCACTCAGTCTTTTGGCAGCATGGTTTTCAAAACTTTATGTGACTGGTGCTTCTGTTGTATTTCTAAAATCTGCTCTTAAAGTTGGACTGCTCTACTTCTTTTTTGAACGCATTAAGCCCATTACTTTGACAGTACAACAATGGGGACGTACAATGAATGAGTAGACACATATTTTGTGTCTTTAAGATGTGCCTTTGGGAAAAAAACATCTTTTCTGTCTGACCATCTGAGCAATGGCATAAGAGCAGCATAGCTTGACTTTATCTGTATTGCACTTTCTTATTCCTTCAAGGAAAAAGGAAAATACGGTGCTTCTTTTTCTAGGCAGAATGGACACCTTCAAAAAGCTGAACTCTTTACAGTGAAATGTACAGATATATGTTGGAGCCTTTTGTAATTCATAAACTAGACACATATTTGGTATTGGGGCAAAACACGAAGTATTTTAGGAGACAGTCACCAAGTTTAATCTTCAGTGAGCTTTGCTCTGGAAAAAACAAAGACCTAAGTGCACTTTGGAAGCTGAGAATACAAATCCTATATCTCCAAATGCTCAGAACCCAACAGAATCAAGCATTAGTACTGGCCATTGCATAAAGGAATAGGCACATAAAAAGAGGCAACATTGAAATCTCCTGTTCTAGAGCAAAACACTTATTTTTAGCTTCTTGTGGAAATAGAGTAATTGACCCAATGTGCAGTAAGGAGAGTGAACTTCACACAAAAAGAAAGAAGTCCTACTGTTCCCAAAATGACTGGTGCAAACTGCTGCACCTGTATTATTTTGCAAATTATTTTTTTATTGTATTTTGTTGCTGTATTATTGCCCCAATATTTTTCAACCCCTATTGAAATAGGGAGAACTGGGATCTGAGTTGATGACAAAGTGCTCTCAGATGCTTTTATGTAGTTTGAGTCACTGTGCAGTCTGTCTTTTTAGGGGTTTCACATCCATACAGAAAGCCTGCAAGAAGGGTTGCACTGTGTGGGACTGTATATGCTCAATGCTCTGCTGCTTAGTGGGGCCAAGGGGTCAAGATACAGATAGCCCACATTGATCAGGACTTCTCTTTCCGCCAAAGCTATGAGTGGGGTAACCAGCAAGGCTTAACTGGGAGGCCACAGATAGAAAATAATAGTGTCTCACAGACTCCTTATAATGCCAACTTTCAGTGAGCGTGCAAAGTAGCTGAGATGCAAGGAGTAAGGAGAACTAGGCTGTTATAGTGGATATTACTCAGTATTGAACAGAATTGCGGTTCTTTTGTAGATTTAGCATTTAGGCAAAAAAAAAAAAAAAAAAAAAAAAAAAAGACAAGACCAAAACACTTTTACCCTTCCTCCTCTTAAATAAAGCAAATTAAAAAATCTAATGCATTTCTTCACACAATGCAAATCTAAGACTTTTAGAACACAAAAGGCTTTGATTTTTTAACTAAGGGCAAAGTATTTCCCCTGTTATTTCTACAAGAAAGTTACCAGGAAATTTTGAACCTAACAAAACTAAACTGAGAAAGGAAGGGATGATGGCAGTGACATAAAGGAAATTCCTGTAAAGGAAACAGACTCAACACAGTGTGCAGCTAGAACTAACCACATTTCTTACCACGTAGTGTAGGATGTGCAGGTAAGATTTTCAGATAATATTTTTTTTTTTTAATTATAGTTTTTATCTTCAGATTTTACCCTACCCCATCTACTTCATAGGTGAGTTAATTTATTGTATTTTAATGCGCGTCTTAAAGTAAATCAGTTTTAGTTACTTGGTCAGACAAAATGGCAGGGTCTAGTAAGTAGCTTCAGTAGGGCTAGGGTAATTTTCTTTTCTTTATAGGTATGGTGAAGCTTTTCTCTGTGTGATTATTACTAATCTTACTCCTAGATTCAGATTACATTTGTTTTTCCACTGTTGTAAGTCCAATACAAGAACACAGGAGCTGATAGCTCTTACACTGAATGATTTTAAGCAGAACAGGAGTAGTAGATTGTAAGATTGTGGCATGCCACTGTTTACTAGACTTCAGAGATATCATGAAACTTGGTGCAGCTCTCAAGAAGTTGATCTTGATTTCTTGTGCTTATATTTTATGTAAATACACACAAGATGCTATGACAAAGATTTTTTTTTTTTATGAGAGTCCTTTAAAAATATGAAAATAGCACTTTTTTATTCTTCTCTTGTACATTTTTTTACCACAGGAACTTATGTTAAGACCACATTAGTTTCCTTTGTATATGAGTTTTCAACTAAATGGCATCCTAATTCTCTACACTAAGGATATGGTAGTATGGGTGGGTACATGACAGGAGAAGGTGCAGAGACTCTTGGTAATATGTTGCCCAGAGTAGAGTGGTTTCTTTTTCTTGCAGATACTGACCAAGATAAAATGAGTCACTGATTATATTGAGTTACTGATTTGTCTTCAGATCCTGTGCAGTGCACTGGATGGTTAGTTAAAGATTGTCCTGCTTCAAGTACCCTGCCTTTGGTAATTACTGTCTGCTTCTGCTATGAATTCGTCTTCTTGTCAAACACATTTGCACGAAAAACACTACTTAATTTCATGCACTACTGTACTTCTTAAGCGCTATAAAAATTCAAAGATTCCAAGGTTGTCTAAAACAAATGTCATCAGTTAGCAAAAAAAGAATCGACAGTGGTCTATTTTCCCATGACAAGCAGAAGAAAACTGAAAATTATACAGATTGCTAACCAAAGCTATGACATTCACTAGCTAACCCTCTCTTTTGCACTTCTTCCACATTTGTGTTGACCTTTTAAGCTTGGAGAGAATATTGGTGAGCATGGCAATAAACTGGAGAGCAGAGAGATTATGCATCACTGGCATTATTAAATACATTGTGAGCAGTCACTTGTTTTCCTACAGGCAGTTTGTGTGTCCCCAGACAAATGGGCTGCTGGGAAGTAAATGCTTCCTCTGCCTATCTTTTCCGTGTCAGGTACTTCTCGGGTAGCTTCTGATGGCTTAACAGGTTAATCAAATCACCAGAAAGGACTGCAGCTGTTATAGGAGAGGGGCTGGATCATTTGCCTGGGGTCAAGGACAAAGAAATAGATGAGACCTTCCCCTTTGGGTAACACTGACTGACTGTATCAGCTCACTTGCAGCACTGAAGGCCCTTGGGTCCTGCTAGCTACTAGCACAGTATGTCTGTCCTGGTTTTATCTGGGATGGGGTTAATTTTTTTGCTACTAACTAGTATGCTCCTGTGTTTTGGATTTAGTGGGAGAATGATGTTTTAGTAGCTGCTGAGTAGCACTACCCTGATCATGGACTTTTCAGTATCCCATACTCTGCCGGTGAGGAGGGGCAGTAGAAGCTGGGAGAGAAAAAAGACAGGACACCTGGTCTGAATTAGTCAAAGGAGTATTCCATACCACAAAATGTCATACTCAGTGTATAAACTCTGGGGAGTTGGTCAGGAGCCAGAGATTGCTGTTTGGGGACTAACTGGACGTCAGTCAGTTGGTGGTGAACAGTTGTGTTGTGCATCACTTGTCTTTACAGAGTTTTATTTCTTTTTTGTATTATTATTATTTTTATAATTATAGTATTTTACTTTATTTCAGTTATTAAACTGTTGCTATCTCAAGCCATGGGTTTTACCTTCTGATTCTGCTCCCCATCCCACTGGGGAAGGGAAGTGTAAGCCAGCAGCTTTATCTTTGCCACGTGGGCTGTTGGGTGATATAACTCATCCTTTGTTTTATACAATATTGATAGGGATAGAGATGAAGCCCTAATGAATGCCCTGAGAGAGGTCTTTGCAGTTGTCATAAACCCAGATTCAAGAGTAAGGATCCATTGATCCTTTTACCGTGGATAAATCTTAAAGTTTAGGAGGGCTTCTGCCCAGTGTTGCTGGGAAACTGTCACTTTGTTCAAACATGTATTGGTCAGGAGTTTCAGGATGATTTTGAAAGATGAATGGGCTGATGACAGTTGGTGGCAACCAATCTGTTACAAAGCACCAGTATGCATTAAGACAAGTGAGTTAACCTACTCTATGTGACCTCTGAGTGTAAAAATAGATCATTTCGTTCACTTGCAAGGAATACAGATGTGCTGAAGAGAACGGTGACTAAAGTGCTCCTCTCTACACAGAACAGTTGCGTGAAAAAGTGTGGAGTGGGTGTTGTTTTTATGTATTTTGCTAGCTCTGTGTGCACTGGATTCTCTCTTGCTGCCTCCCTGTATGAGTGATGTCTGATTTGCATGAGGTGCCATCAGACCAGGGTCTAGCCTTTGCCCGACCTTTCTTTTTTTCCTCTGGACTGACTCAGTGCCTCTCTGGCAGATGTGCAAGTGCAGAGTCACTTTGTGGGCAAACGTGCGAAGGAAAAAGCTCCTTGAGGTCTCAGTTGCATAACATGAACATCAGTAAAGCACATGGCCTTTACTCCTGAAGCAGGCACCCCAGACATGTCAATCACAGGCACTGAGTATGTTCTTACTAAATTTTGCAAGTTAAGCCATAGCTGTATGATTGACAGCCTTCCTTCCCTCTAGCCCTGTGGTTGAGAAGGCTGTGATACACAGACAAAACCTCTTAGTGGGAAAGACAAAACAATTAATCCAATAGTATTTGGGGTTTCATCTTGTATAGGGTGCTGTAATATAGGGATCTGGGTGCAGCTTAGTGCTTTGAGGTCCTGCTCCCAAATCCCTTGGGTATTCCCAGGCTCAGCTCAGAGATAATATACCACAGAGCTGATACTTCATGGTATGGAAGTTACCTTGTTGATCCAGTCTCTGCTATGGTCATTCAGGCAGTGCAACACAGGACTCTGGTGCAGAAGTGAAGTCTGATGCTGCATGTGCAGGTAAGTCATGGAGTAGAAGGTTTTTTAGGTTGCTCTGCAGACCCTAATGGACATCTTATGGTATATCCATTTTATCTGGTAATAAAACTCAATAGGAACATGTCTCTTGGGAGAATAAGTTAGAACCAAAGACATGGAGTCCATACAGTACATGCTTTTACGGTTTTCCTTCTGCATAGCTCTGCTCCAGTCCCACGAACTCAATGCCAGTTGTAGCTGTAGAGCAATTTTAGTTTTGGTAATCCAAAAGGAATCCAGTTTACATATTCTGAGCCTGTTTGCCTTCAGAATGAAACAAATCTTCATGGATTTTAGTACCAGTTACATCTTTCTTAATCTGTTGTTGAAGGTTGTAGTTAGCTAAAGGCTTATTTTGTTATTTGGTATCTTATTTGTCATCTTAGAGGACAGGTTCTTCTTCTAACACCAACATCTGCTGCAAGATCTGCATTTCCATTTCAGATATGGAGCTCTGCATTGCTGTAAACTTGGAAATCTCTGCGTAAGCAATTCTATGTAAGATATATTTAAAGTGGATATTCATATTCTTGAATACCATTTGTCCTGCATTTGTGTGAAATAGTATGAATAGGAAGAGTTTTGCAAAACCCATTTAAAAAGGCACAATATCTAGAAAAGACTGCCTGTAAGTTTTATAGAGCTAGATAATGAGATATGTAATTGCCTATCTATGTTACTGGAATATTATTTGGAAAAAAGAAATCTGTCTTCCTCTTTTACAGAAAGCAAGATGATTCTTAAAGAAAATATCTCAGAATATCAACCAAAATTGATAAAGAAAATCTTGCTCACTTTGTGCTGGATCCTAGCATTGTTTGTCAATGGGGCAGAAGTTAGAGAGGTTAACTTCTTAGGTAAGAGGCTGCTTTGGTGAGGTTTGGGGCTTGTGGAGCTTTCTAATTGCTGAGAAAAGTGGATCTGCATTTTGATATGCCTTCATGACTTTTTCCTGCACCTGTTTACACTCATGAAAAGCAAACAGCTCTTTCTAGACTTTCTGTAAACTTTTTAAGTGTTGCTAGTACAATTTACTGTAAATAGGATTCAAAAATCAGTTCCCTAATGAAAAGAAAAGCGCAAATGTAAAGGAGAATTTCTGAGAACTGAATGGAGCAAATGTTTCTGTAGCTCCTCGAAGTCTCCAGCAGCTGGTCCAACCCCACAAAATCTCTCTGGAGGAGATTGATCCAATTCAGTTCACAGAGAGAAACCAAAACAGAATCTCCCAGGTGGGCAGGTGAGGAACTGAAGATTTCATGCTGTCCCTTCTGCTGAAGTGAAATCCTACTATATTCTCAAGGGTTACCACATCTTGACAGGCTGGCGGATTTAGGCAGCAAAGTCAGTCAGCCTTCAGAGAATTTGGGGGTAGGTGACCACAGCTTTCGGCATCCAAAAATTTGTTTAATTTTAGAGACAGTAACTGAAAAGTAAGAGGGGAAAGATTTGAAAGCAGCATGACAATAGAGTCAACCTTACCCAAAATAGGGAGTATGGTGGGCAGGCTCTGCTTCTGCAGGCTTATGTTAGTCCCTTCTCCATTAAGATGAGGAGGGCTAGAAAAGCTTCATCTGCTTTTCTACAGAGTTGCAGTTTAACAGGTTAGCACCCATTTGAAAATCTTAGGTTCACTAAAAAACATTCGCTATTTTCATATTAGGCTTTTAAAAAAGGCTTAATAAACCTCTGGAAACCTTTGATGAACTTTTGATATCACTGGCAAATTTCATATTTAAGGAAATCAATTCTCTACTAGTCCAGCATCTGGTCACATAAAATTATTTACCAGAAAGGAAAGTTGTATTTTTGTAGTATTCCTAATTATATTTTTAAAACATGATGACTGCATGTTCTTGCAGGTGGTGATGATACTTTATTGTCCTGCTTTTCAGGATGTTCCCATGTTGAACCTCAGTTATGGTATCGTGCAATTAGTGGTGAGGAATTTGTTTTACAATGTGCTTTACCAGATAGAGATGCTACTCACATTTATAACAACTCACTTCCAAAACAATATAAGGTGAAATGGTTCTGGCAAAAAGACAAAGAACCACTGAAGGCTATCAAGGAAAGCTCTAATTCTGCTCTCCAAGGGGATGCACTTTGGTTTAAACCAGTAAGGGACAGTGATTCCGGACTGCTCATCTGTATGATATGGTATGTAATGGAGCAATAGGCTTTAATTTCTATACAAGAATAATTGTTTTCTTTTGCTTTGTTTTGTGTATTAAATGTCTTACTTTTTTTCCTGCATCACTCAGGGGAAAAATCCCATGTCTTAAAATCGTTTTGGAGGTTCAAACAAAAAAGATGGCAAAATGTTCAGGTTATGACACAAGCACACTCTATCTTCTTGCTGGCAAGGGGAATTCAGTAAGTTGTCCTGGAACAAAATGCTACAGCCATATAAAAAAGCCAGATGTAAAATGGTACAAGGTAAGAGTCACTGTCTTGAGTGTTCAAAAAAGCTCAGTGGTCTAGTTAATGCTCACGTGCCATAGGTTTTTGGATTCTTGTTTGGCAGACAATGCAGCCTGAAAAGTTAAACCCAAAAGTAGAATCTTGAACTGCTATACATCAAGTTGGCATGTAAGAGTTTTGATGAAATTTGCCACATCCAAAATATCATTCCACAAAAAAATATAAAAGCCTAGAAATGCTTTCTCTCTAGTGATTTTTTTTTTTAGGAATTTGATTAATGGAATATTCTTAGTGGTCTTAGAGAACATGAATATACTGAGTTGAAAAATAGGGGTGCTTTTCAAAAATTAGTGAGTTTGGGCCTTTTTAATAGAACAGTGTTGTGAATCTCAGATAATTCAAATCCATGATCTATTTCTCATGAAAGAGCATAAAAATATTTTAAGAGGAACTTATTTATAAAAAATAAAAATCCAGTCCATCAAAAATAGTGATATTTTTTTGTTGCTCTTTAGTAATAGTTTAATTTAGATTAGGCTCATGATTTCACATTTCTCTCAAGAATTGCAAATTTTAAATATATTTTAATGGTAATCACATATTACAGACCAATTTATTTTTTTTTAATATAACTGATGAATGTCCTCAGATTCCTAATAAATCTTTTTCTGTGATTCAATGTAATAAGCTTGCCTTAGCTTTATTGCCATGGTAATCCTATACAAATACCCAAAAATACAATTTAATAACAGCAACAACAACAAAAAAGACTTCTAATTCCTTGATAATTTTTTTTTCCTTTTTTTAGGATGGTCATCAGATAAAAGAGAAGAAAACCAGAAAAAGCCTAAAGCTTAAGCATAATGAAATCTACATGAATCCAACCTATGACAAAGATGCTGGAATATATGTGTGCGATTATGTTCTATATGAAAACACTACCAAGTGGACAATGAGAACAACAGTCACAGTAGAAGTCATCGGTGAGTAATATAGTAACTCAGAATAGAATACTTGAAGTAAAGTCTGTTTTCTCTATTCTTTCCTACCCTATTTATGTCTTTTGTTTAGGCTCTTGTTCTGAAAAATCCATAAACTGAATTTGATGCATGATCATTAAAATCCGCTTCCAGGTATTATGAGGACATCTTGACTAGAACCTTCAATTATAGAATCATAGAATGATTTGGGTTGGAAAAGACCTTATGACCATCTAGTTCCAATCCCCTGACATGAGCAGGGAAACCTTCCACTAGACCAGGTTTCTCAAAGCCCCATCCAACCTGGCCTTGAACACTGCCAGGGATGGAGCATTCACAACTTCCTTGAGTATCCTGTTCAAAGTGCCTCACCACTCTCACATTAAAGAATTTCCTCCTTTTATCCAATCTAATCTAAATCTCCTCTGTTTATGTTTGAACCCATTAACCTGTGTCCTATTGCTACAGTCCCTGATGGAGAGTCCCTCTCCGGCATCCTTGTAAGCTGTTTGGTAGTAATATAGAGCATAAAATGCCATGATTTTCAAGATCTAATTCCACCTTGGATTTCTTGTGGTTCTCAAAAGTGGAGACCAAGTCTACAAAAGGATTTAGATTTCTTGATCTGGCAGTACAATTCATGAAACTTCAACTGGTGCCAAGGAATGTTAATCCAGAACTCTATGGCACTTTGATATGGCATGGCTTTATATTCTTCTCCAAATCATGGTATCCTCTTCCATAATATTTACTGTCCTCTACTGCCGTTTGGATGAAGTGCAGATATTGCCTGAGAGCTGTTGGACAATTTCAACAAGGGAGCATGCTTGAAAATCATGATCACAGAAGAGGGAGACTGTTTAAATTGCTAAAAGAGAGATGTGGTTACGCTTTACTCCAGATGGCTGTGGTTGAGTGCTGGTTGAGACTCTTATTTCAATCACAGGTCCCAGAAGAATGTATAGCAGCTTTCTATAGCGCAGCTACTTTCTATATCCTGGATGGACCCAGTACAGCTGTTTTTGTATAACAGCATGGGACCTATTCTCAGGATCCTTGTAAAAAGTGGGCCACTGTGGAAGGAAGAACAAGATTTAGGAAGCAAAAGAAATGTGTCAGGGGAAGCAACCTGGTTCTGTGGTCTAGTGAGGACATCACTCCTCTGAAATTCCATGGTCTAGGGGAGTACAGCACTCCTCTGAAATAGCTGTTCCCTTTTTTGCAGATGTTTGCTGCATTTGGTACCAAGAAGTCATGGAAAAAATATGTACTCCCCACCAGAACAGGGTCTAGAAACCACACCTCACCAGCTTTTGAGACATCTGTGTGCTGAGTTACAATGCTATTTCACTCCTTTCTCTGGCTATATTCCTGAAATATTTTCCAGTCAGTCATGAAATAACTCTGCTTTTATTCTGATCACACTAAACCTGAGCTAAGTACTATGCTTCTCAGTTCTTTTCCATCACTTCACAGAACAGTCAGAAAAAAACACCTGAAAGGAGCCATATACATACATAATTGACCTGAATCTTGCATACATTTCTCTTCTGTGGCTTGGTTTAAAAGAAAACCCAAAGTGTTTCGTGGCACCATTTCCTGTCGGATGGGACTTTCCTAGAATATCAGAACTGTGGGCTTTAGCACCTTAAGGTTGTTTTTCTGGTGGCTGGGTAATTGCTTAGTAGCTTGTATGAACTGTGGGTGCCGTTGTCTGTGCCCTTTGGCAGTCCTTACTCTGAAAAGAAAAAAAAAAAGAAAGAAAAGGTTATTTTGATGCAAATATCTGAGCTTGTGAATGATTTTGTGCTCAGCTTAATGGAATGGGCATTGGCATGAAATTCTGTCAGGGGATTTTTCAAGGGGAGCCCCTAATTTCTAAATTCTAAATAACCTTAAGTGCAGGCTACAATGTCTCAGAGTAGCTGGGATAGAAGGTCTTTCAGCAGCTACATTAGGTTTGTGGTCAAAACTCCCTTATCTGTGCAGTCTCAACAACTGTAAATCACCCTTCTGGATTTCAGTGTCTAAATTCCACCTAACATTAAAAAAAGAAAATTCTGAGATATTTTCTCTGCTCTTCTGCACTTATGATAGTATTGTTGTTATTAACAATACTCCTGTTAATTGCAGCAAAAAACACTATCTATCCACCCAACGTCTTGTATCCCAATGATGCAATGATCCTCGAAGCAGAGCTTGGTGAGTTTTGATTCCTTATCTGAAAATGAAAGAAAATGTTTAAATGAGGTATTAATAATAGATCTCGGTAAAGAAAAACAGCTTTGCCTTCTGGAAGTATGAGAATTTTATACAAAATGTATTTCTTCACTTGGTGTGTTTCTTTGTGGATATTTAAGGAAGCATCATGTGTTATACAGATCCCAGAGTATTTAAGAGAAAGATATTCTGGTAACCTACATGCATGGTTTTCGTGTCTTAATTTGTTCCAGGAAAGCCACTTGAACTGGAATGCCGTGTACAGTTTGGGTTTGAAAGAGCTTCTCTGCCAAGGGTAACATGGAAAAGAAACAATGAAGAAAATGAGAAATTAAATCAGGAAACATGGTAAGAAAAAAATCCCATTAGTCTAATTATTACTAAAGTTGGCAGCTATAAAAATCCTTCTACAGCTTTACTGAATACATTTTACTGAAAGAAACTCAGAAGACTGTGTTCTTCAATTTATTAATGTGTACGTCCATGTGCATGTGACAGGTATGTGCACTTCACTTACAGAATCACATAATGATGACCATAAAGTAAAGAACTCAAACTTTCTGCACAATTTTAACTCTTCTTCCTGATGCTTTAGCTTGTGGACAGCTTCAGCGTGAGCGGTGCTTGGTTGCCTGTGCCTGTATCAGCTCTTTTCAAGTGTTCCCTGTGTGGTACCTTGCCAGCAACTCGCACATTCTGTCTTTTGAAGCTGTCTCTGAATGGCAGATAAACTAGATCAGTAAAACAGTACTGTGGATACTGAAAGGAGTTCAGGTGCCTCAGACATTGGGGTTAGGCAGTCTGAGGACTGAATTTCAGGACACTGAATTTCAGGATTCTCCCCTGACAAGAATTAACCAGGCCCTGTAAAAAAGCCGCATGCAGGGGAAAGATTTTCTGTGACCTGGGGACAACTCATATAGTTAATTGTGCAGTGTCCAACCTGGGCAAGAAACGGTGAAGACAACACAGGCAAGGGTGTCTCTCACTACACAGTCCTGAGTCATCTTTATGGGAAAATTTTCTCTACAACATGGGAAGCGAAAGCCCTGCTGCCACTGCTAAAAATCCAATTCTTAATAGGAGTCATATGGGAAAAAAAAATCCTAATTATGATATTACACACACATGGACATATTAATACTCGTGTGGTAGATTAGAAATTTGATTTATTCTAATTTTTGAATGTTTAGCTTTGTAATGTTCTTCTTACCAGGTTTTCAGCTTTTTTGCATACAATTTCTGTTCATTTTAAAAAAAAAAACAAATGTCTAGAACATTACCAATAGACTTTTGGTACAGATTGAATTCTTGTCCATGCTCATGCTTATGTACTTGGAGTTAGCAGAAGTAGGGCAATGGTAGACTGTCATTTTGCAGTGACAAGATATGAGGTGCCTATACTTGTGGCTTTCAAAGATAAATGCTGAGACACAGAAATCCTGGGTTCTGGAGTTTTTCAAGACACATATCTGTTCCGTACAACCCTCACTCAGCCCCAAAGGGATTCCTCTGTTACCTTTTCATTTCCATGCTTCTGTCCCTTATACCTTATTCTGTTTGCCTCTCCTGTCTTTGGGCTTTTTACCCCTGCGCGAGAGGCCGTGCCGCTCAGTCTTTTTGCTCATCTAGTTCTCTCTTGTGGCTCCTTTTGAAGTTTCGTTTCCCCACATTTCTACCTTGAGATTCTTTTTACAACTTAGAAAACCACAAATACTCGTTCAGAAGTCAAAGGGGTCTGTATATTTAAAACTAGGCAAGCGCTTAAAATTTTGTTGACTTGATGAATTAAGAATAAACTCTTCAGTCTGCAGACTTTTGATGTTAGTAGTGTTTTCTTACAATGTAAAAACCAAATGGAAGTTCCAAACCAGCATATCACATCATTGTTAAAAGTTCAATATCAGTGTTAGGAAGTTGCAAACTCCTCTTTGTGTTTAAAACATTTGAAGATGGTGTGCATGAGCAGCAAAGATATCAGGCAAATACATATTTTTCTGTCTTTAGCGTTTATCCAGAAGGTTTAAAGGGGCACACAGTTCTTCATGTTGCAAAACTGAAAGAAGTTACTGGAAGGGATCTTGGAAGCAACTTCACATGCTTTGCTGAGAATTTGGTGGGGAATGCCACAGCTGTGATCCAGCTGAAAAGAAAGCAGAGAGGTAAAACTATCAATGGATGACTATTTGCCCTTGAAGGCACGTTTTGATTTACTGCTACAAACTCATTTTGCATTGACAGTTTAGCCAGCTGCAGAAATTTCTTCAAGCTGGATGGGAGAAGTTTACTTTGACAGATGTCTAGAAAGCCACATTATTCTGACTACTTAAAAGGACGTGGCTATCTGGGGACTTATTGCTGGCAAGTGGGCCAAGTGGAAGCTGGAGAGTGACTGGAAGAAGATGAGAGTAGCACTTCCCAACTTTAACAGTCAATCTACTAAACCAAACCAGAGCAGCTGCTGAAAGCAATAGCATTCCTTGATTTTTGTAGAACATTTCTGTTTGTTTTCCCAGTCCTTAGCATGCATGTTTCTGAGAAGTTATCATAACTGGTATGAATGTGGAAGTCTTTCAAGTAAAGACCGAAACTAGAATCAGTATTGAAATTAAACCATTGAACCTTAACTCACAATGGAGATTAATCTTTGGAGTGGCACTGTGCGCAGCTATCTGTGTTGTAATGTGACAATTCCAGCTCAAGTGATGACTACTTTCAGCCCTGCTGAGTGCACCATAGATCATTTTCTATGTGCTTTCCATCACAGATTAGCTTTTAATGCCACCAAGGAGATTCTATTCAAAAAAAGTCCCTGATGGTAGACTGAAACTCTCTGTTAAGGACTGCAGCTAAATAACTTTGCGACTTCTCTAAGGTCTGCCAGTGACGTAAGAAAGAAAATTGTGAGATAGTTTACCCCCATTTTTGGACTGAATTTTTCACCTAGAGTGTCACCATTATTTTGGAAAGCTTGAGTTATGACAGACTCTTTTCTTCCTACAGTGTTTCTCTTACATGTCCTGTGCAGTGCCATTTCTATTCTGTTTGCATTGCTTTTGTGCACTGCCTTTATTTACCAGCACTGGATTGAAATAGTGCTGATGTACCGAAGTTATCTGGTCCACAATGAAACTGCAGGAGGTAAGAAACATTTCATAATATTAATTTTATTCATTTTTTCTGCTTCCTTTTTCTATGTCTATTCAGAGTCTATTACATTTTTCACTTGAAGACAAATAATTTCTCAGAAAAATAAACAAAGAATTAAAATGAGATGATTCAGGACACACTGAGAAGTGTACATTTGGTAAACACTCATGTTACCTTTCCAAAAATTATGTTGGCCATCTTGACATTTACATCAGTGATCAGCTTCTGATATTTCAAATCTTCATAGTAGCATCACTCCATCATCTCAGCTAAAATGGGACTCCAACATAGTAGGCAGTATGAGAATGCGTCAGAAATGACTGTGCGTGCTTCAAAGAACTGAATATATAACTTTCTCACATGAGTTGAAAGAAATCTGGCAGTACGTGACCAAGGAAATTTTTCTAAAACTTTTTAAATCTTGATGCAGATTGAGATACAAGTGTCTTAGTCTGCTTTTGTGTTTGCAAGCGTGTATGTGCAGTATATGTGAGTGTGAAATAACTGGATCTAGATATCTATAAATACAGGCATAATGAGGGACAATTAACTGCCCTTTTGGAAAGTATTTTTGTGAGCCCTAAGGCAGCTGGAAAAAGTGATTTGGGAAATCACTGAAAATTTCCCCTCTATTTGGTAACATATTGATTAAAGAACTTCTGGAAAATCCCCTTAGAGATCACCCCATATGTCAGTAGGACAAAGAAAGATCTGCCAAGATTCATGCACTGAAGTTGAAGTGGTTGGGTTCCATCATGATGGCCTCTGTCCCTCTCCCTCACTCTCATGTACCACTTGCACATAGTACCATTCACAATGTGGGGGCATGAGATGTGCAGACCAATTGTGCCTACCCAGTTAGCTTTCTGCCTAAGAGAATTAGCCATAAAATGTGTTCTCACCTGTTGGATTATGTTCTACTTAAATACGTATATACGGAAACTGAACATTAAGACAGAAGCTGAATGCTTTGGACTGATTTGCTAAAGTATGGTGTTACTTATTTTAGATGGAAAAGAATTTGATGCATTTGTGTCCTATGCAAAACTGGACTCTTCTGAAAGTGGCTCTACTTTAATTAGTGAAGAAAAGTTTGCCCTGGAGCTTCTTCCAGATATGCTGGAAAATAAATACGGATACAAGTTATGCATTCTTGAAAGAGATATTCTTCCAGGAGGAGGTAAGGTCCCTGTGGATGACAAAAAATCTTCAGCTCTTTATAAGATTGTTTTCCACTTTCCAAAAAACATTATGTACCAGATCACCAAATGGTATATTGTGGTACTGGAATTTCTGCTCAAATCTCATGCTGTTTTGATCTTTATGTCTGGCTCTGCTCCTCAGGCATACAAATGTTTAAGTGTGATCTCTGGGAGCTACAGGGCTGAGATAAAGCTTCTCATCTAAGAATTTCTTTGCAAGCAGACTCCATTCACTGAAAAGAAGACCACAAATACTTCCATAATTTCTTCCTGAGCTACTTTAGTCAATGTTAACTGCAGTAATTAGAAAGCCCTCAGTACCTGTTCCTGCGGAGGCAAACACAAGTCCAAGTGCCCCTTAAGACCCTGTTTAAGTAGCAACAAAGTGTGCTTACTTGTCAGCTCTGTCCTCTACCTCCTGAGCAGCAAGTTTAATTCTTCAGGCTGCACAAGAACAACAGCAGTACCCTCTGATAGCAAACACATTTATAGGGGTTATGTTATTGCTTAGCATCCCTATTTTTGGTTTCCTTATTTCTGGGGTTTAGCTGTCAAAAAAAGGAACTGATAAAGTATGAAGTCCAGTATAGAATGCAGTAATGATTGTTGCCATTTCTTCTCCAGCATACACAGATGAAGTTGTTACAGCTATTAAACAAAGTAGACGAGTAATAATTATTTTGAGCCCATCTTACGTCAGTGGCCCAAGCATCTTTGAACTGCAGGCAGCAGTGAACTGCGCCTTGGAAGACAAAAAGATCAAACTGGTATTTATAAAGTTCCAGGCTTTTCAAGAGCCAGAGACTTTGCATCCAGTAGTGAAGAAAGCTCTTCGGATTTTACCTGTTATTACCTGGAAGTCTTCTGTTTCGGCTGCTCCAAACAAGTTCTGGAAATATATACTTTATCACATGCCAGTGAAAACTACGAAGATGTTGGGAAATTGGAGCCTAAAGGACTTTTGCCTAAGGTTACTCAGCCTGGTATATCGATAGCAGAAATTTCACAGGGTGGGTGACAGCAGGCTCAGGAATGGTGGTGTGACTGTAGGGCCTTTTCTAAACTGGCTGAGCACTGTGGACTGCAACTGCTGTCTGCAGTAACTCACTCCAAAACAGTGAGAAGTGCACACTGCAGTGTGACAGTGCTGCAGATCCACAGTAAAACAAAGTGGCACTGCACACAACTGTAAATATGAACTGTCTTTCATAAATTATGTGTTATTTTTATTGTATTTATTATATTTTGCTGTGATGTTGAGACATGTGAATGCTTTGTTATTTGCATTGTATTTCTTCTGGAATATTTTTATACTCATTTTCTAGAAAATTATTAAAAAAGAGAACTCCGGAGAAAGCTCGCAGTTTAATTTTCCTGTGCAGTCCAGCAGGACAAATCCAAAATCTTTAAATGAGTCACCTCCTCCTGTGGGAGCACCAAGAAAGTGCCATGGGAGACTGCTACAACTGGGTATGCCAAAGCAGTTGAGAAAAGAAAGAGCACTGTGTCAGGCATCTCTATCATTCCTGCAATGAGAGAAAGCATTCCTACCAGTCATGAAACCTTTCATACTTGGAGACATCCGCATATTGCTGATCCTGTCTGGTGCTGGTCACTCATGAGTCCCAATGAATCTGTTGGTATTACTGGTGTGTTGCAGTTGTAAATCAAAGTCCTGGTTCTCAGAGCAAGTAAACTTCCAGGGACTTTGATGTCTTTCCTTTCTAGTCCTCTGGCTGCTAAGTCTCCAGGGTTCATATCATTTACTTTCAAGGCATCTTGGTGTCTGTAGCTAAATCAAATGCAGTGGTTAGTGTTAAGAAAATCTGAGCAGGAGAGCCACTGGTTTGGTCCTTTGCTGACTTCAAATGGCCTTCAAGTTAAAAAAAAAACAAAACATTGTTTTATAATGCTAGTTGAATAGTTCATCTGCCAGATATCTTGTTGGGAAGGGACTTCAAGAAATACTGCTGTTAACAGAACCAGTACACTGAAAAGAAACACCCCAACTCTTTCACAAGCAGCTTTTAATCAATGCTACTATGTTTGTACACTTTGTTAACCTAATGCTAAACATGGTAGGTTTTGTGCAGGAGAGAAGAGGCTGACCTTTTAAAGAAATGTTCTGTATGAGTGAATGTCTCGTTGGGGGAGAATAATGTAGTTGCCCAATAAATACCTTGCTGGCACGAGTAAAACAAACGCCAAATACAAGACAACCCAAGATAGAGTTTTAGACCTTCTTCTTTCTGTTGTTATTATGTGCTAAATTCCGTTCATGAATTTAAAGGAGGGAACACGTTTCTAAACAAGAAGGCAATTTGCGCGGTCGTCCACCAGATGTCCCTACTGTAAGGCCTGCAGAGCACGTTTATTTACACGCCGAGCTGTTCCGTTCCCCGGCGGGACAGGGTCAGTGCGAAGGGCCAAGAGTGGTGGCATCTGAGGCGCCAGTTGCACTGGGGAGGCAGACAGGGAGTGAGGGCAGGAGAGGAAGTTATGGAGCAGGCTCTCCTGTATGCACCGGCCGCCACCATCTCTCCCACCTGATACTATTCACTTGTGAGGTGCTTGATAATTGATTTTTTTTTTTTGACAGTGGGAAAAAGAAATCAGAGTGGCTGGATAAATAATTTAGTTAGAAAGGGCTTTTATTCCTTAACAGGGTGATGCTGCAGCTGAGGTTTATCTAGGTTGAAGGAACCTGCAGAACCGGTATCTATACAAACTCTAGGTCTGTCTGTAATACAAGGAAAAGGACAGGCACATTAGGGCTTTTAAAACGGCATCTAAAAAGCAAATGAAGCAGCCCTGAGGAAGAAGCTGCCGTGGATATAAGAAGCGCAGAGCAACAGGAGTGAGTGTTGCATACCTTCATGCACCCACTATACGCTGAATCTGTAATAAAATAGTCACAGACGCAGACATGGGCTCTGCCACACTTGCACATGCAAAGCCTTTGAACTGGTTGTTCCTGCTGTCAAGTCTGGTATGCTGTTCTGCTGCTGCTTATGTGGATGAGCCCAACCTCAGCAACAGTTTCTTGCCTCACTATGAACCTGATCAGGCTGTTGGCTCTTCACAAGATATGAGGCTACATGTTTTCACACTGGACTATGGCTATGTGCAAATTCCCTATGAAGTTACTCTTTGGATCCTCCTTGCCTCTCTTGCAAAAATAGGTAAGTAGAAAATGGGATCTTGGGTCCTTCTACCTCAGCAAAAAGTTAAAAACATACCATGCAGCCAAGTATCTTCCATGCACTTTGTAGCTGGGATTGTTTTTACAGCTTCTGTCCTCAAAAGAACAGGTGTGTTCATTACCATGGCAATGACAGAATTCCAGCTCTGAACACTTCCATATTACTTGGGTAAATATATGACCTCTAACCCTTATGTCTCTTGGGTTTTCTGTGTTAGCAAGTAGCAATGGAGCTGTCCTACACAGTGCTGTCCATCCGTTTTTCTAATCTTTAAATACCACAAGTTACCAGAATCTGCAATCTGCCACAGCTGTAGAAATCAGTAACAGCAGCTGAGGCTTCAAGTGAATTGAATTTGGGGGAGAAAAGTGGGAAGAATTCTTCCATTATGCAAATACTTGGAAACATTTTCCTTTGAGTCTTTGTTTTACATGTTTGCTATTTGCAGTTGCTCAGAAAGTAGTACCAGAGGAGAGAGACTGAGAGTCGAAGTGAGTGTAGGTCATTAGAGATGTAGGGTAAGTGCCTTTTCAGTACATACCAATACATCCAGCTTCTATTAGAACTCCCTACAGGTATCTGAATGAAGAAAGACAAGTCATGGGGAGTTAGGAACTGCAATGAACACGGTAAAAAAAGGCTCAACATGTGCCTTACATGTTTGCATGGGTTCAAATTATTTTTACCGTTCAGAATTAATGCAGCAACATCAAATAAATGAAGAAGACAGCACTAAGGTGAAGAGCTGCACACAAGTGATTTCCCTGTCTTTTTGATCTCTCCATGGGATTTTCAAATGTTACCATACAGCAGGCTGGGAGGTGGGACTGGTGATTTTCTGGAGGTGGCCTGAAAATAAACATTTTTCATGTCATAGTCACACAGTTGACAAAAATTGTTAGCACTGACCATTATTTTCCAGCTTTCTAATAGCTGATGATCTTAATCCAGTTGCTATGGTGTCAGCAGAGTGTGTTAGCAGTGAGCATATTGATCAATTTCTTTAATCATCATCCATAAAAGCCCAAGACTTGCGATATTATAATTTTCTTTTTTTTTTTTGAGCAAGAAACAGACGTTATATAAAAACTGTGTGATGCCTTCCAAGCATCCTCCCGAGCAGACCTGTTCCTTAGCCAGGGGTTTACAAATAATATTATTTTCATTGGAAAATGTGGAGCTGCTTACTCAAAATCTATTTGGTGGAGATTCTGAATAATCTGGTTACCTAGGGAAGAAGATTTACAAACTGTTAAAGTTTTCACTGTTTGATTCAGGCATTATCTTCTTTCCAGATTTCATGGCTCCGGCATGGGAAACATTTCTGAGACCTCAAAAAGCAAAACAATCCCCATATCCTATAAAACTGACAGAAGATTTGAATGAGATTTTTTCATTAGAAAAGTAGATGAGTGGAGCTATGATATTAGCATACTTTTCAGTATTTCAAATAATCTCCTAAATAAATTATTTAAAATGTTATAGAAATATTTTTATTTTTCATCAGTGTTTAACATAGGTAATTTGAGGGTTACAGAAGCACAGTCATAGCATTAACTTCTGGAGTTACGGAATGAAAGTTGATCTAGCCTCAGGCATGGAGACACAGCCACTGGATTTATAGATTTCTCATTCTTGTAAATTCTGAATAATTCCTTAAATTTCTAATAAAAGAACCTCTCATCTGCAGTATGATTACACAGTTCCCGGTAAAGTAATGAGATGAGCCATTGCTAGATATTATCTTAGTATTGGTATCAGATGGAAAGAATTAGGTGAATACAGTTGTGCTAGTACTACATCAAAGTGGGCAGGAGAGTCACACCTGAAACATTTACATTGGTAAGTGTGGCCCTTTTTCTGTAAAACAGCTTGGCTACATCTATGTTTGTAAACTACCAAGCACCCTGTTGGGAAGCTGTGTGTGACTGTCCATACCACAGCAGCGCTGGTGTGCTCCTTTCGCAGCTCTGGCTCATGTTGACAAGCCTTCTCCCAGGCAGTGCCCAGGCAGGCTTATGGGTCAGTATGTGTTCCCACAGGTAGTTTGGATGTGACCATTACTTGCTGGGGTAGGGAAGAGGATTTGGCTGTATGGATGCAGCCTGAACCTTTCTGCTTTGAAAATTCTTTGGCCTGATTAATTTGCTATAGTGTAGACTCAACATTTATTTTAGTAAGTGAAAAAAAAAAAAAAATCCCTTAGGATGCATTATTTTCTCAGATGTTTGATGGCTGCTGGTAGGTCTCTCAGGTCAGCTGCAATCACTGGTTTTCTTTCAGTAAACTCATAGGGTTCTTTACCCTATGTAGGAAAAGCAGTTTTCCCAGAAATACAAGGTTAGCCATCTTGTACAATGCCTTATATTACTGTGGCTTGATTCCTGCCATTTTGGATATGTTGTTGCTCATGAGTACTCAGCCCCTCTGTCTTTGGATAACCTTAAGTCCATTTAATGCTTCAGGGGAGTGCTGGAAGTGAAGGGAGCCCAGCAGACGATGACATCTGGGCTGCTCCCTTGGTCTTCTCCAGGCTCCTGGTCAGCCCAAATGCAGCAAGAGCTCTGCAACAAGTGACCCTCCACAGCACTGGGGGGGGAGGCTGCCTTGGAATCTGCAGCCAGGGAGATGGATGTCTTTGAGATGGAGGGGCAATACTGTGCCTCAGAGGTTTGGCAGTAGCAGTTTGGCAGCGAGGACTCTTAAAGAATATTTTCTTTCCAATTTGTGGAGTACAATTTCAAAGAAATTTCTGCATTCTTAGAAGTAGAGCTTAGACTCAGACACACTTGCTCATAAATCGAGAGCTGGGGAGCAGGTAGACAAGAGATTCATTGCTAAGCTAGTCCTCTGCTTTAGAAGTACATGTCTGGGAATATTTAATTTTGAAGGGAATGGTACTGCCTGCTTTTACATTCATAATGTAAAGAACAATACCTGGCAGTCTGACAACAAAGTGCTCAAAGGCAGGCAAAACATCTCTCTGACATCAAGTTAATTCAAATTGGAATAATACCCTAATGTTTTATTCAAGGTTTTCACCTCTATCACCGATTACCAAGACTCATGCCTGAAAGCTGCATCCTGATTGTCATCGGAGCGCTAGTCGGAGCAATCATTTTTGCTTCAGATCACAAATCTCCACCGGTGATGAATTCAAGTATTTACTTTTTGTATCTCCTTCCACCCATTATCCTAGAGGAGGGTTATTTCATGCCAACTCGCCCATTTTTTGAAAACTTTGGGTCCATCCTGTGGTGGTCTTTGCTGGGATCTCTGCTAAACTCATTTGGTATCGGTCTCTCCCTCTATGGAATCTGCCAGATAGAAGCCTTTGGCCTAACTGAGCTGGACCTGCTGCAGAACCTGCTCTTTGGCAGCATGATTTCAGCTGTGGATCCTGTGGCAGCTCTGGTAGTTTTTGAAGAAGCCTCTGTCAATGAACAGCTTTACATGATGATCTTTGGAGAATCATTGCTAAATGATGGCATCACTGTGGTGAGTTTCTTTCTAGTCCTTGCCTTTCCTTCTTTGGGCTCTCATGGCTTGTAGGGTTATTTGGCAAAGGACAAGAGTAGCTCTAAGGAGATCCCAGATACATTATTTATGTTGTGGATGCTCTATTCCATCACACACAAGTAATTTTAATGTATGTAAAGACTACATCTTCTACTAACTCTTTAAAAAACATATTGTGTTTGATCCCCTGAGAGAGGGAAGCATAGACCACATCTTGCTCTTGCATTCACTTAAGTGATCCAACCGGCTGATTTTGCCAGTTGGATCAGTGTAGGACCTAAAAAAATTCTTGTTATTGTGCAAGCAGGCAAATAGAAAATTCTACTGCTTAAAGACATTCTACTGCTTAACTTCCTGCAGCAGGGATAAAAACACAGGAGACCTTCCTTGTTAGATGCTGTAGCGAGCACCCTGCAAAAAAACCCAACCAGACCACATGTGAACATCCTCTGGGTGCTGCATTCCTTCCTCCTGTTTCTCCTAGGAAATTCCCCAGAGGCCTTAGACAGGAATTCTAAAAGCCACTAATAACTTTGCATAACCATGTTTCTATCAGTAAAAAATTGATATCTGAAAAATGTTCACTTTTCTTGGATGCCTTAAGTGTCCAGAAACAGTGCTTTGGGAATTGTAGAGATTTTGTTGGTTGGGGTTTTGTTTGTTTGGTTGGGTTTTGTTTTTTTTTAATAAGAAAAAATGGTTTTTTACAGAACTCACTTTGCTAATACTTTTCTAAAAGCTTCCTAAAACTTGGAATAACCTGAAATTCTACTTGCAAACCCTAACTGACAAAGTCACTTAGAAGACATATGTTCTTCAAGGAAGAAATTCCAAGCAGGAAATTCACTGCACAGAAACTAACAAACAGGACTGCTCGTTTGCTGCAAGCTAACTGTAGGTTAAGGAGTTTTGCTAGATAAGATCTTTACAGAATTTTAATCACAGGAATCTAGAACACATAAAAACTATTCAGATGCTATTATACATGAGGTACAGCACAACTTGGACTTTAAAACCTGTACAGAGGTCACTGCTGAAAGGCTTTATGGGAGAAGTGCAGCTTATGAGCAATGCAAAAAGGAAAAGGAATAAAGTAATTTCTTGTAGCCACAGCCTATTGATCATAAATCTTTCCTCTTGGTGAATCAGAGATGTAGGGCTGATGTACAACTAAGGTATAAACGTTACTTAATGTGCAAACTGCTTGTGTGTTACAGTTGTGACAAAATAATCCCAATGCATCTATCACTTACACATGCAGACCTCAAAAAGTAATGCCTCTTCCTCACACTGGAAAAGCTTCTTTCATCCTTTTTCTGACTGGCTCTCTACAGTGCCTTCCCTTTGTTCCCAGTTGTTATATATGATGTGGATCCAACTCATGGTATTTACATGAGCTTTCAGTCAGCATCCTGTTACAGCATAAACATGTAGTGGCAGAAAGCCTTTAAGAACAGTGGTATGCAGGCATTTCTCAGCAACACTAGGTAAGTCAGCAAAAGAGATGAAAGGGCTGTACACCAGGGGTGCTGGCTATGCCACTGTGACTTCCATTTGCCCCACATCCCCTTATCTTTGGTGCTCTTCTCACAGCAGCTGTGTTGCAATCAATTTGTCAGCTCTCGCTGATGCATCTGTGCATCACCAACATCTCATCCATTTTCAGGGCATTCAGAATTTCAGAATCTGTACCTACTTTCATGTTTGAGATGACTGAAGTAACTGTCACCTGTATGGAGCCCAGTAGGTGTATTTCTCCTCTCTGATACCCCTCTTGCTTTTTTAAAGGTTTTAAAAATGTGTATCTTTAATGTCTCAGTTCTTCCCTGTTTCTCTCTTAACAATTTCCTTTGAGTTAATTTTATGTGTTTAAGAAGATAATATCACCAAGATATATTAACCATACATACTTTTTATATTGTTTGAATACAAATATCCCCTGGTTCTCTCCACTATGCTTGTCAGCTTGCACATATTTTTTTTTTTTTCCCCATCAGGAAAAACTGGTATGAAATTTCTGAACCTGTGTATTGTTTGAGGCAACAATAGCTTCTTCTTCTATATTTAGTTCAATATCCAGGTAAAACAAATTCGTTCAAAACTGTAGTCTGTGGAATGTGAATCATCGCTTAGGAGTTATGCATTTGACTTGGACTGGGACAAAAGTGTGTAATTTACCTTTTTTACCCATTTGTACCTTTTCCTATCCTCCTCAGTAGGGACATGTCTGTGAGTGGAACAAAAAGGCCTTAGGTCCTATTAATTTCTTCCTGTTCCAGTTGCTTCTGAGCAGACTGTTATCATCAGAAATGTGCAGACAGCAACACGACTGGTCCTAGCATGTGTCATACACTAGTGGAGTTTCAAAGCCCTCTTCAAAACAGTGGTGATGCTAAATTCAGAGCAGATTTCATTCAAACCTGAACACAGATCCAGGACGCGATTTTGCTGGGAAGCGTTTTAGGCATCGGAAGCTCTGCTCTCACACATACACAGACCATTTCTGTCTCTACAGGAGCTGAACAGCTGTGTGCATGAGGAAACAGAATATTTCCCCTTACTACTTCATCTCTTGAGGCCTGTTTTTAGAAACACTGAGAACATCTATGCCTCAAAATGAAGTGGCAGTGACTATTTTTTCTAATGGTGCCCTCTCTTCTTTGTATGCAGTAGTAAAGCAGTTAAAGAAATCTACTGCATGATGGAGACTCATGTAAAATTTATTTGTTTATTTGGGGAGTTTTGAATTTACTCTTGGATGTTTCTGAGGAAGCCTTTGGCCACTGGGTGCTAGGAAGGAAGATGGAGATATTCTCTGCTCTGGTTGTTGAAGCTGACCCACTGTGTTCAGAGTAAAATTAAATGCATGAGGTCAGGAAGAGTTATCAGGATGGAAAGAAAGAGTTATCAAGGCTGCTTGTGTTGGTGGTGAAGATGGCTTCTTTCTGGAGTTTCTGATGTGGATGGGATGTGCAATGTATATATCACATAGACAGCTGGAGCAGGGACCTGTCCCTGGGGAGATCCCCTGTGGGCAACAGTGTCATGATCTCTTTTCCTCTCCCTAGCTCAAACAGCCACCCAGTGGTATACCACTACATGGTAATGTCCCCTCCAAAAAACCCAAAAGCATGACATTCTCACAGTTGTTAAATGAGGCCAGCTATCAATACATCCCTTCACTGGGTGAACAAAGGCATCCTAAGCTGATTCAGGCTTTCTTACCATGTAAAACATTATAGTACTCGATTTACTGGCATAAACACTGCAGTGTCTAATCTGCTCTAGTGAGAGCCCACCTAGGATACTGTATCCAGCTCTGGAGTCCTCAGTACAGGAAAGGCACGAATCTGTTGGAGAGGGTTCAGAGGAGGGCCACAAAATGATCAAAGGGATGGAGCACCCCTCCTATGTAGACAATCTAATTTTTCTTCTCAGGTGGGAGAAGAGAAGGCTCTGGGTAAACCTAATTGCAGCCTTTCAGTACTTAACAGGGTCTACAAAGAAAGATGGTGAGACTTTTTATCAGGGCCTGTTGTGACAGGACAATGGGTGACGGTTTCAAACTAAAAGAGGGAAGATTCAGGCTGGATGTGAGGAAAAAAATTTTGTACGTTGAGGGTGGTAAAACACTGGTACAGGTTGCCCAGAGAAGTGGTAATGTCCCATCCCTGGAGACATTCAAGTCCAGGTTGGATGTGGTTCTCGGTAACCTGATCTAGCTGAAGATGTCACTGCTCATTGCAGGGTGGGTCGGACTAGATGACCTTTGAAGGTCCCTTCCAACCCAAACCATTCCATGATTCTATGATCCTAAATGGAGCTTTATTTGTATGATGCAGTTCAGGATGTTGTACAGATGAGTTTACTCAAACAAAAGTTATAAAAAAATGAAAATAATGTCATATTTTCATAATTTCCATTTTAATGTCATCAGTTACATCATCTAGACACTTTAGGAACCAGAAAAAGGGAGAAAAAATTACTAAGTAATTTCCTGAGGATAATTTGCTTTACTCATACGTCAGCATAGATTGATGCCTTGGTATATTTTCTAAAGAAGCACAAGTCTTAGGAAAAGTTGAAGTCTGCAAGATAGGGGGGACAGAGAGAAAACAGGCTTTGTAATTAAAACCTCTATGGTAAGTACAGTAAGAGGTACTTACTATAGAGAAATGAACCCTCTTTTCCTTATCTGTCACTGAAGAGCCCTATTTTATACATAGCCATCAGGAAAAGGCAGTTCCAGATATTTACTCATGTGAAACATGTTGTGCTTTGTCTATTCCTCAGAAATATTAGCAATGAGAACAGGAGGTGAAACAGCTCAAGGTCATATGTTCCCAGCAGCAATTTAAGATTAGATAGTAGCTGGGGAACAATTATTATCCTGATGAGCTTGACTCTTCTACCTGCAAAATCTGCTTTAATCTTCTTAACAGCCTTCTGGTATTAGCTATATGGAAAAGAAAGACCAAAGAAAACCAGATAAGGCAAATTATTTTGGTCTGTTTTACATTTTTGAACTAATGTTTTGGTGCAACAACTTTGAAGAGCTGGTGTCTTTAAATATTCCCCGAATTCTCTTGGAACTGAAAGGTGAATTTCATGTGTTAACACGCTCCCTGTAAACAGATCTGACAGGACTTAATATTAACCAACTGTCAGCAACCTCTAAGACATTTTTATTACTGTGCCAACTATTACTGTGGAAACTTTCTGTTAGTTTCTAGAAGGTGGATGAAAACTAAATATACTGAATATTTTTCATCACAAATTTCTGCAGAAATTATTGATAATAAAAAAACTTATCTGATCTAAATTAATTACTTTTATAGACCAAATTATACAATGTAGGAAGTTAATTCTTTCTTCTAATCTGACATTCTTCTTATTTTTTTCATTTCAACTTTTCTAAAGAAATAAATGTGTGAAGGGCCTTTAGGCTATTTTAAGTGCCACAGCTTTTGATTCCTACTTTGCAATTGAGACAGTTCCTTTATTGTGGGGAAAGAGAGGCTATATTTATCTAGCTAGAGTCAATATGAAACTGAGGCTACCACATTTCTCTTGCTTTGCCTTGCCTTCCCTCTGCTGCTTCCTTTCCCATTCTCAGTGATTCATGACTTCCATGCATCAAAAACTACTGAAAAACATTTAGCATCCCCCAGTCTATCTAATGAAATATGTGAACTCTATGGATCATACAGGCAATCTAAATGGGATTTAAATCAGAAGTGTCTTTTAGTGATTCTTAGTCACTGCCCTGCCCCATTCTGATTCAGAAAGAGAGCATGGAGGGTACAGCCTGAGGTTTATAAGGTGCCTGTCTGGCCTTTAGGCATCTGCTACAAAGACCAAGTATTAAGTTTACTTTCAGAAAACAAACAAAACAAAGAGTTTGGTTTTTTGCTACTTCAATTGCATTTGATCCCCCAGCATTTTACTCTTGTTACATGATCCTCTACCCTTCCAGTTTTTGATATTTTTCAAGCTACTTAGCAGAACCTCAATTCTAGGTCTTGTTAAGAACGGCTGAGGTTTCATCATTTTCTTTGGTGATCTGTTTAAATTGCACACTCACACAGAGTTATGAAATGAATAAGCCTGTCAGGTTCAAGACACCTGACTGTTGTCTTCTTATTTTCACTTGTAGGTTTTGTATAACATCTTCATCGCCTTCACACAGATGCATAGGTATGAAGAAATTGAATCCATCGATGTCTTTGCTGGCTTTGCTCGCTTCTTCGTAGTGGGGCTGGGTGGCATGTTGTTTGGCATTGTCTTTGGATTTGTTTCAGCGTTCATGACTCGATTCACCCACAACGTTTCTGCTATTGAGCCCTTGCTGGTCTTCATATTCAGCTACCTGGCATACTTGTCCGCTGAAACCCTTTACATCTCCGGCATTTTGGCGTGAGTATCTCTTACGGCTTTTCAGATGGCCTCTTGAGGGGAGTATTATTACTTTGGGAGGTTGCATGAGGTTGGTACAATACAGGTATTTTCAGTCTCTGTTCTAGAGATCTGCAGTGGAAGGCTTCTAAAGGATCTGTAAAATGCAGTGCTAACTAGGAAATGCAAGTCAGCAGAAGTATAAATGCACTATTGAGGAGTGCATATCCGCTCTGAAACATTTTTAGATTTTTCTCTATTGGAAAAAGCCCTGCAAGCTGTGGGAGAAGCGACTAGTACTGCCACCATCTGGCTGCTACCTCTGGTAAGATCAGCAGAATGAAAGAACCATTTGGTAATTGGTCAGCGTATCTGTATTTATTTCTGAGCAGCATCACCATCAGATTACAAGAAAGATGAAAAGTAATGAGTATGCAAACATAATAAAGAATGTCTAAATTTTCGCTTTTGTATACAGCTGTGAACATCAGCTCTAACAGGCTTTACTGGAATTACTTTACATTTGAACAGCAGCATTGGAACTGACACTGGACAAAACCAGACAGCCAAGAACATCAGGTACATATGCATACATATAGTCATGCATATGGATATTGGTGATCATAGTTTAATGTGATCAGGATAGCTTGATGCTGCTGCAATGCTAGCAACTGCTTCCTTAAAGTGCTGTGCTGGCATGGGTGCCCACTGCAATGAGAAAATTGGAAGGTCTGTTGACCATAGTAAATGAAGAGAGGATTAGTACTGTCCGGAGGAAAGAGGGAAACATCAGGAAAGGAGTCGGAACAGAAAGGAAGGAATAATGTTGACAGTGAGAGACTTTACAAGAAAACTGCTGGGAGGTGAGTTTCAAACATAATACTGATTTTCAAACAAATAATGAATAATGAATTTCAAGCAAAGAGCTGCTCAGCAGGTTAAAGAAATGGGAATCTGATAGTAGTAAATTCTCCAGATGGTGTTGGTGGCTGCTACGGGCTCAGTGTCTAGCTATTGGGTGGCATCAGCCTTGAATGCCCTGTTAGCTCTGAGCTTGAATGCTAGGTCATGTGGGTACTGGTGATCCAGAAAGGAGTCATCTTTATTGAGGATAAACCAATTTAAACCTAAGAAATGCAAGCATGTGGCTGCTGATGCCCAGACAGGTGCATTTACTCACCTTCACTTGTCAAACCCTGATTTCATGGAACCATAAAATCATAGAATACTTCGGACTAGAAGGGTCCTTTGCAGGGGCAATGACCAGGGGCATGTCCAACTAGATCAGACTGATCAGAGCCCCATCCAGCCCAACCTTGAATGTTTCCACAGATGGGGCATTTACAGCTTCTCTGGGCAACTTGCTCCAGTGTTTCAACACCCTCATTGTAAAGGACTTCTTCTTTATATCTAGTCCAAATTCTACTAAAATCTTTTAGTTTCAAACCATTACTCTTTATCCTGTTGCTACAGGGCCTATTAAAATGTCAGTCCCCATCTTTCTTATAAGAACCCTTTAAGTGTTGAAAGGCTGCAATACGATCTCCTGAGAAACTTCTCCAGAATCAGCAACCCAATTTGTTCAGCTTCAGAATAGAACTGGCTTTGTAAAAACAACATTTGCAGGACAGCCCTGGGAAACAATATTTGAATATTTAACCATATTAAATAAGTAGTTAGACAAGATATATGTTTTCCTGAGCAACTAGACGAAGAAGATGATTCTTGTACTGTGTTTTGCATATCCAACACATTTGCTCTGATTGAGATAACTAACAACTTTAATTTAGCAGGGTTAGAACTACCCTGTAGTGAACACTCATACCATATGGACCCTTTCCTACCTGCACTGCCCAGAGTACTGCTTCTCTGCCTATTCATTACACTAGACTACATAGGTCGTTATTTCTTTTGCTTCACATTTTCATTAGAGTGCTGAAATTATTAGTAATAAAGGGATGTTAATATCATTGGGATTTATTATTCTTCCTGCTTCATTAAGGAAATTATTGCTTATTTTAGGGATGGGAACTTATTGTCGCCCTTCTGAATTATTGAGGAAATCATTAATTTTTCACTTGGGTCATGAAAGTCTATTATGTGTGTGCCTCTGAAAGTCAACAGTATTAAACATTAATTCCTAATGGCCTTGTCTCAGTGTCCTTGGACCTGCTAAATGTCTCAGCTTTACGAGAATACCCTTGAGATTTCTTCAGTGGAAGTTCAATGAGCAGAAGCTAGATGAAGGGTTATTTAATGAACAGTCAGCATTCTCTGAATTCACAAGTTTGGAAAAATATCATCAGAAGAAGCCCCCAAAGGCTAAAATATTATCATTAGAAACTAGATAGATGAGATGTTACTGCCATAACACTCAATTTATTTATTACCTATAACTAGGGAAAATAAAGAGGGTAAGAGGAAACCTCGTGTAGTAGGCCTGCCCAAAAAATACTTCACCAGGTGATTAACATTAGCAATTGTGTCAGGTGGCTGCTGATGTCTCTGAAGCAGACTCAGTCTTCATTAACAATGAAGAGGTGAAAAATGTCCTTATGCTTCTTTAGAACATTCCCCACGCCCTGAATAAATGAGAGAGGAAGGACACATCTCTAGAGTAACCGAATTTAGCCTTACTGTACACAGTGGGATGCTGTGGGCTGAGTCATTGAAGCTTATTCTAGCCCTGCTGATCTGCCAGCCAGCTGGCAGGGAGCCTCTGGGAACATAGGACTATTACCATGTCTTACCACCACCAACCACCTCAAGCAACAAGATCTCTGAGAGGCTGATTATATTCCTCTAACCATAGGCTAGTACAAAACTGACTTGCCCTTTGTTTGAGACTCAAATATTTGGTGCTTGGTGGCTTGTGTATTAAGCATTCAGGATATAATGGACTTTGAACTGGAACGTGATACCCTTACTTCCTTGTCTGGAAGGCTGACTGGTTTGCTTCCTTTTTCCTGTATTCAAAATGGATTTATAAATCTGAATAAAGATACTCCTCTATCTAATGAAATAGCTAATGCTATTGAAGAAATAAAAAGTTTCTTGGTATTAGGAAGGTCAGGGACTGGTAATGGAGAATGCAGATAATAAAATCTGAGGCTGTTCTTAAATGAAAGAAAAAGCCAGGTTGTGGCTGATCTTGATGTGTTCCCTGGTACAGGATGACATCATGTGCAGTGACAATGAAAAAATATGTGGAGGAGAATGTTTCCCAGAATTCCTATACTACAATAAAATATTTCATGAAGATGCTGAGCAGCGTCAGCGAGACCCTGATTTTTGTGTTCATGGGAGTTTCTACAGTGGGGAAAAACCATGAGTGGAACTGGGCCTTCATTTGCTTCACCCTGCTCTTCTGCCTCATTTGGCGGACACTAAGTAAGTCAGCTTTTGCAGGCAACCTTCTGCACACCTCTGAGAGAAACCCTTTGGTGCAAAGGTGTGTTAGAAAAGTCTGTGCAGACTGGCACAACCAGTTTAATAACAAATTTACTAGGCTTATGTTGCTGAGAAGTTAATTTCACAAATCTATACATGAAAATAGGGGAATGGGGGGAAACCCAAACAGATAAGGGTCTGTTTCAGATGCGTTGCCTATGAATTAAGCCATCCTTTTTGAACCTGAAGACTTTATTCTGCACTGTGTTAAGTTACAGATGCTGCAAGAGAAAACACATATACACTTGGAGAAGTGATGAATTAGAACATCCCTTACTCAGCCACTGTTATTTGCCACTTTAATTAAAAATAAGAGTGAACAATACTTTCGTAATGAAAGATGTAAAGATGTTTTGGAAGTAGTACACATGAGAAGGCCAAAAATACAATTGTGCAGGCAACCTAATTTCTGACATTTTTTAACTTATGAGTACCTGAACTGGCCATCTTAATAGTTTTGGGTGGGTGTTTTGTGGTTTTATTTTTGGTTTTGGTTTTTATTCGTTTTTTTTTTTTTTCTTTGGTTGTTTTGGGTTGCGCTTCCTCCCCCCCCCCGTACTTTTTTTCAGAGCAATTTATATTTTTAAAGAAAATGAGAAATCCAAATATTCCATCAGGTGGCCTTGGAGGATATACTCTGAGCACTAACATTTAGGCATCGCTAGTAGGTTAGTTCCCCACTGTTTCATTTATAATCAAAGCAGGCTCCTCTTAGGCATCCTGTGGGGCAGAAATCTATATTGGTCACCTGCCACCACCTCCTCCAGCTTTCAGGTCTTGTTCATATTTCCTTTACATACAGGCTTTAGCTCTGGGCATTGATCCTGCAACATCTGCTACAGAACTGAGTCTAGACCTGCAGGTGACTTGTCAGGGCCAGCTGTACACTGAAGGGGCAGACAAAAATGTTTGAAAGGAAAAGGCAAGTGTATTTTCTGGAAAGCGATTGATGAATTAGCTGAAGGATATGCTTTGCCTTCCCTACCATGCACAAAGAAGGAAGAAATAGCTGAAGATTTAAGGGCAGCCTTAGTGCAGTGACTATGAGACTGTGCATGCTAACATCTTGAGAAGAATGATCAAGCCAACAAACAGCAGAGTTACAACCCTGGACTTCAAAAAGGAGGTTTTGGTCAGTTGAAGTGGTTGATAATCTGAGCTCAAAATACTGGTCTAGCTGCTTACTAGTCGCATCCCTCAGTGCTCACTACAGAGACCAATATTTTAATGTCTTCATTAATGACCTGGATAATGGAATGGAATACACACTGAGAAAGTTGGTGGATGGCACCAAACTGTAAGGAGCAGTCAATATTCTGAATGTTTTCCATCCAAAGGGTCCTGGGCAGGCTGGAGAGACAGGCTGACAGAATGCTTATTGCGTTCAAGAAGAGCACTTACAAGGACTTACATGTAAGACTTATAACTTCACATGTAGCAGTATAGGCTTGGAGTCTAGTAAGCACCTCTACAGAAAACGACCTGGCCTGGTAGATAACAGGACCTGGCCTGGTAGATAACAGGTTGAATGCAAGTCAGAATTATGTCCTTGTGACAAAGAAGACAAACAGTGTTCTGGGCTATGTTAGCAAGAGTGTAGCCAGCAGGTCTAGTGAAGTGTTTCTTCCCCTCTTCAACACTGGTGGAAATGTGGGTTTCCAGAGCAGTCTCTCCAGTTCTGGGTTCCCCCATGTAGGAAAGATGCAGTGGTTGTGGATCAAATTTAATAGAGGCCACCAACCTAGTCAGAGGCTGGAGCACTGGATGTACAAGGAGAATCTGAGAGTGCTGAGTCTATGCAGCTTGAGGAAGATATGGCATGTGGGAGACATTACATTCTACAATTGCCCGGCCAGAAGAGAGAGAGAAAATGGAGCCAGACACTGCTCAGAGGTGCTCAGCCATAGGACAAGAGGGAACAGATGCAAGCTGGAACATGGAAATTCAGATTAGACAGTAGGAACCCACTTCTTAACATGAGTCTGATCCAGTATTGCAGCAGTGGCCCAGCTCTTTATTTTTGAAAGTATTCAGGACTTGACTGAAGCTTTTAGCAACCTGATCTGATTAGCTCTGCTTTGAGTAGGGACTTGGACTAGACGTCCTTCAAAGGTCCTTTCCAGACTACAATACTCTGAAACTAACATTTGGGACCAGCTAAGTGTTGGCATCAAACACCTGAGATTAAGGTGCTCTTGCTTGAATCTCTCAGGTGGCTTATCCCTTCAGACCAAAAGAGTACCAGAGCAGAAAGAAGGTATTGGTGCAAAACCCATGCGCATTTCAAGACCTTTGACTTTTAAGCCTGGGAGCCCTGTAGGAAGGCATTTAATGCAAGGGAGAAGAAAGAGGAAACCTGTGAAGGTTGAAATACATGCATCTGATCAGCTCTATTATATAGGGATAACACAAGTACTTGGTAAAGGCAATATAATTCCTGTGGGCTGACAGCAAAAAGAAAGTAATTAAGTATTTTCTTGCTAATCCTAGACCAAGCATGGCCTCTAAGTTTTTAAAGGCTTACTTTCAGAGTCCGTATAGGAATATTCATCCAACCAAGACAGAAAAAGTTCTCTCCTGATGAAAAAAGTTATTTTGCTGCTGCATGTCCATCCTTCTCTCAAACACCAAGGGGAGTGCTAGAGCTTTTCAGAGGATGGCTGAAATATTTTCTGCTAAATTTGTTTGCTAAAATGATTATATTAATTTGCCTGAAGCTTGAGTAAAGTAAAGAGAATTGGCCTGGGGATGATACTTTACATACGTAGTTTCAATCTGAGTAGCTGATCTCTAAAATAGCTATAAGTAGCCAAAAAAGGTCTTATACAAAACGTTATCCAGCAACCTGTATAACAGGATACTGCTACTGGCCTTACCTATGATAGTGCACTGAGTTTATCAGTGGCTGCTGTGTAAAATAATACCAGTAATTATTAGCATTTGTCAGCTTTTGCTTCAATAATTTAACAGTGTCCACCCAAAACAGGATACATGTTTCTTATGAAAGATGAAGATTAAATCAAGCAGATTGCTAAACATACTCTATAGAGAAAAGCTGCAGTCCTTACACAGCCACAGGCTCTCTGATTAACTTTCATTACAAGCAAAATTAAATTTAAGAAATAAACACAGAATTAGTGACACAATAAGGTAGAGGATTAAAAATTAAAATGACATTACTCTTTGCCTTTCAGTGACCTGTCCACAGGACTTGTTGATAAAGCACTGTTCAAACACTTTGGGCAGACATTGTACAGAAAGCAAGAAATACTGCAAGGGAAGGCACAGAAAAAGCTCTCATACTGTGGATTGTCTTGTCTCAAGAACACTTCATAAAGAAGTGTGCATCATAAATATAGAAAGTAAATATTTTCCCCTAATCTCACTTTAAAACTGCATAAATTAATTTATATCCCAAAGCAGTTAGTAACCATGGCCTTTTCTAGGAGATATTTTAACAAACCAGATTAAGCAGTTGGGCAAAGAGAAGCCACAAGAACCCAAAACTGCAAAGACTGCTAACAGCTGTGTGAGCCAAGATGTTGTTTTGCTTTAAGTATTTTCCTTTTTACCTTGCTTAATAATAGTATTGTGGTTTTTTACCCCTTCCTAGGTGTATTTGCTCTCTTCTACATCAGCAACAAGTTCCGAACGTATCCCTTCACCTTCAAAGACCAACTCATTATTTCCTACAGTGGCCTTCGAGGAGCCAGCAGCTTCTCTCTCGCATTCTTACTTCCAGTGAATCTTTTCCCAAGAAAAAAGTTGTTCATTACCGCTACTCTTGTAGTTATATATTTCACTGTGTTCATACAAGTAAGTGTATTTCTTTATGCATTGCTTTCGTGTAATAGAGATGACTGAAATCTTCATAGTGAAGATTGCATTGAATTTCCTTTAAATTTAAGACAAGCTATTGGATTTTATGGCCAGATTTAGAACTGCAATGTATAATTAGCCTTTCAGGGCTTTCTATTTATTATTAAATAACTTTTTCATAAAGTTGGCACTGAAAACCTGTGTCTTTTAAAATATTCAAGGAAAGGAGTATTTTGTGTCCAAAATCTCTTGTTCGCTCCAGATGTGTTTCTGAATGCTTCCAAATAAAGAAGCATTTAACTTTATACTTCAGCACAGAATCATTCTCTATCAGCGGTGTACCTCAAACTGAACAGAAAACAATATGTCTGTTCTATGAAGGATTTTGAATTTTTTACTTTTATCTTCATTCATCTTGGTGACCAAATAAGAACATTTAAAAAGACCTTTGTAGAAGACTATTAGAGAAAAATGAAGTGAATAATTCAGATTTCTAAGAATAGCTGGCTACTTAAGATGTTTGGGCTGTTCCACTTGGCTTACACTGCTGTATCTGGAAGAACTGGATCTTCTGGAAGTCTTACATCCCATGTTCTGTATTTTCCTGTTCCAAAATCTCAGATAATGTAGGGTGCCAATGGGGCACTATGCACTTGTGGTTAGGCATTTAGTTTCCACCAGAATGTTTCAGAAAAAATTTTTTTTTCTGTTTCCCTTTCAAAATGCTATTCTGCAGCAGTGCAGTAAAGAGTTGTAAAGAGCCGAAAATAATTTTGAAGTTAAGAAAACCCACCCAAAGTATTTAGTTCTGAACATGCTAAAGTAAGAATGCAAGACTGTAAGAACCTCACAGTGTTTTCTTCCGAGTGCTGTTTTGAAGGTTGGCAAGGAGTTAAAACATGCCAATAAATGCAATCTTGATTACAGAAGCACTGGTGCATAATTTTTAAAAAAGTTTTTAAGTTTTAAACCTATTTTGTAGCACTCCCTACAATTGATATATCCAATACAAAGCTTTCTTAAGTGATTAAAATGAAATCTTTTTGCTTTTATTTGGTTGGGGTGTTTTTTTTGGTTTTTTTTTTTTTTTTCCCCAAAAGGTAATTAAAATAAAGGTGATTAACATTTCAACTCACTGTTCCAAATGCAGGGAGTCACAATTGGACCATTGGTCAGGTATCTAAATGTGAAAAAGACCAACAAAAAGGAATCTATCAATGAAGAGATTCATGTGCGAGTAAGTCTTCTATATCAATAGCTGGTATCCTAAAAAGAAGAGAAAGGGTATTCCAAATGGAGGCATTTGGTAGCACCGGCATTCAGTGAATTTGGAGACTGAATGCTTTTAACAATATTTGGAGGAAATCCTAGGCATAATTTTCTAAACTATATTTCATTCATATTCATAGTAACTATCATATTATACTATTATACCACAAGTGTTATGGTACACTTAATTCTTGACACTTGAGACCATAGCAGAAACGTAAAGGCCACATTTACAAAATGCACTCATCATCCTTCCCAGCTAGATTTGTCATACACCTTGTTGCCATCTTTGACTATTTCTAGATACACATTGACCTCTTAAAAGTCTTCAATAGAGTTTTGTTGAACTAAAATGGGTTGAACCATTTGTCTGCAAATTTAGTTTCAAGTTATTCTGAGTAATGGGCTTTTCCCCTCTCAAATATTTACTTTAGCTCTCTAGTTAATATAAAAAATTACAGAAAGTGCTTAAACTGACTGAACAGTACACAAAATATGTGTACATGCTTTCATTTTCACAATAGGCAGTATATTTGAAATTAAAGGCACACTGTGCTTAAGATAAAGCACATGCAGAGACATTAGAATTAGAGCATCTCAACTGATTTGAATTTGAAGTATATTTAATTCTTATTATTTCAACACTTATGCTTAACCTTAGAATGCATTTATGTTTAAAAGCACCCCTTGTAACAATATGTGTGCAAGCATTCACCATATTTCCGTCTGTCTGTAATGTTAGAAGCACACAAAAGGTGACTGAAAATCCTGGTAGTTACCTCTGATGAACTTCTGAGTCTCATGACAATTTTCAAAAGCCACAGAGGACTTGTGAGTCTAGGCAAAAGTTAAGGTGTAGGGTACCTGGCCCTGTGCCCCTCTCAGGGAAATCACACGTGCAGCAGGGAAACTGGATTGACAGAACCAAGGAGTTAGGTTTTGGTCTCAGTAAAAACAGAGGACCGGGCAATTTGGATGCCCAGTATCATCTTCCTTTTTTTGGGCCTATATGTTGCTGGATGATGGTGAGATAGTACCAGATTGACAGACTTGCTTCCATCAGAATATTGCCCCTGCATCCAAGCATAGGAGCTGCCACAGTGGTATCTTTGCCTTGATTTCTAGAGAAATGTAGATGCTTTCAGAATTAACTCATATCCTCCAATAAAAAAATCTCATATCATGACAACAATTACATATTTGTGGTAACATTATTTTACTGTAATGGACCCTTAAATTTTTTTCATGTTTGCTCCTCTAGTTGATGGATCATTTGAAGGCTGGTATTGAAGACATATGTGGACACTGGAGTCATTATCAGCTGAGAGATAAGTAAGCATCTCTTATTGTAGTCTACTATAATAAAATAGCATATCTTTAATGTAAAATACAACAGACGAATAGAATAGGAAATCAATCTTGTGCCCCATAAAGCTAAAATAGCATGAAAATATTGGGGATGCATGCAATATCTCTCTTTAAAATGTGAACTCCTGAACGATCATTATCTCTTGGGAGTGCAGTGCTCGTACATTGTTTCCTAAATTACTTCATCACAAATAAGCAGAAAATAAGCCTTCTGAAATGTCATGGGTTCAGCAGCAGCAGTCATTTTTCTCCTTTAAGTACTAGCTGGTGCAGCATTGTGGTTTTGGTTTTCGGCTTGGGAACAGTGCTGATAACATCAGTGTTTATAGTTATGCTTAGAATGTTTAGGCTGGCCAAGGACTTTCTGAGTTTCATGCTCTGCCAGTGAGGAGGGGAAGCCGGGCGGAAGGAGAGACAGGGCACCTGACCCAAACTGACCAAAGAGGTATTCCATACCACAGCACACCATGCCCAGGATGTAGAAACAGAGAGCAGAGACCCGGAAGGGTGGTGGTGCAGGGTGGGGGGGGGGTGTGCACGGCGTGTTCGGGACTTGGTATGAGGTGATGTGGGTGGCACTGCATGGCTTGA